>PVKS010007852.1:0-71023 GCA_004027875.1 Aplodontia rufa | reverse complement strand
TTCCTCATTAAAAGCATTTTCAAATCTTGGCAGTTTAGCATAGGATGCTGAATTACTAGTTCTCTAAAAAAAATACTCGAGGACAGGATTTACAAAGTGTACACGGCCTAATTTAAAAATCTTTTCCCATGGTCACAAAGCTTCTTTCTGAGCTCTTATTGTGTGCCAGGGGGTAGAATACAAAATGGGGAAAGGTCCCACATTGCTCTCACAGTGCTCATGATCAAGGAGGGTTTAGCAGAAGCGGGCTCTGCAAGACAGCGTCAAGGAATTGTGTTCCTTTGGCCTAATGAGAGGACGGAAGGCCCAGGGGATGGCCAGGCCTAGTGGAAGCTTTTAAGAAAAGCATCTTGTGGGCCCACAGATTTTTGGAATCCATGTAAAAGTTTTTTTTTTTTTAACCCTTATTTAAAATCAATTAGTTATCTATGGGTCCTTGCTTGGTATATTCAATTCATGTGAAAATTAGACAACCTGTGGCTTTAGTGGATCTGAGTTTTCATTTTCACCTTTGTTATTTTATATTTGACCAATAACTTATGTATCAGCATAATTATATCTGGGAGAAGAGATTAGAGGTTTTATTTTCTCAGTTTTACTTAACCATATTTTATAAAATTTCTAAAATGAACAGATGTCATATTTGAAATATAAATAATAATAAACTATTTTAAAGCCATTGTGTTTGTTTTAAGTTATCTGCTAAGGAAGAATATATACACATGATGTATAAGGTTGACCAATATAATACAGTTTCTTTCAAATCCATTGTATCTGATGGGGAGAGAGAGGTCTAAGGCAAAGCTGGTGACTAAGAGTAGGCAAGCCACCAGCAAAGTCTTAAGCTCCTGAGTTTAACCTTCATGGGCTACAAAGGTGATGGAAAGGAAATCAGTCCAGATCAGTGGGCGTTGGATGAGTCACAGACTTTTATGCAAAGAAATCAGGCTTGGAGAAGAGAAATAAGGAATGTAAGTGTACTGGGGCAGGATAAATTGCTGTAACAAATAGACCCAAATTGTAATAGCTCAAATACAATACGTGGAAAGATTCCATATTATACCAGCACCTTGGAAATTCATAAAGCCTATTAACATATTAAGTGATCTTAGAATTTATATAACATATAAAACTATTATTTATAGAAAAAGTGTTTAAGCTTCCCAACATTTCCTATACATGCCAGTAAATCAGAGTCCATTTGTGGCTCAGCCTACCATACTGAAAAGACTATTACTAAAAAATGTTTGGGTCACTATACTATATGGAATTGACTATTGGATATGCCTTGTTTCTAAATCTGTACTGAATATGGGGCATATTTAACTAAAATGTGAAATTCAGTTTCCATTGTTATAGCAGAAGATCTGTTCTGTGTGTTAGGCAGTGACTAGGATGAGCTTTTATTTTGTTCTACCATTACTAAAGGCTAACCTTGAGGTAATCAATCAGATCAACTTTTTATGTCTTCTTTCTCCATCCATATAATGAGGGCCAGAATATTGACCTATCTTGTAATGTATTTTACAAAATCAACATAAAGGTTTATATTAATGTTATTAATCAAATTAGCAATGAAATGACTAATAAGTAATTAGCCATGGAACAGTGATTCCATTATAATTGTAAGCTCAAAAATTTGCTGCCCTTCTTTAAGGGCTAACCGAATAGAGAAAATAATTAACACTACGCTTTATCCTTTGACATTACAGATTGCAAATAGGCTGGAATCACTAAAAACAATATCTGGCAAATGAATCCTTGAGAGGCTTATAAAAGTGGATGCGTTATAATTTAGCCAAAATATTTATTAAACACTATTTTAAGCTAGGTTTATGGAGAATCTAAAAAAGGAATTTTTGCAGCATTTCTAATTTCCCATAATATATAGGTATATATATGAAATTAAGGAAAAAATCAGGATGTAGTGAAGTTTGCTGAAAATTACTTTTTTTTTTTCTTTTTGATACCAGGGATTGAATTTACAGGACACTTAACAACTGGGCTATACTACCACTGAGCTTCATCCTCTTTTTTTTTTTTTTTTTTTTTTTTTTTTTTTTTTTTGCTTTTTATTTTGAGACAGGCTCTCACAAAGTTAGTTAGGGCCTAAGTTGCTGAGGCTGGCTTTGAACTTGCAATCCTCCTGCCTCAGCCTCCCAAGTCATTGAGATTGCAGGCACATACCACCACACTTGGCAGAACATCACTTCTTAAGGGAACACAGGGAAAAGATCAGAAAAGATTTCAATGGATGTTAAGCCCCCCTTTCAAGTATGGTTGGAAATTCAGTGGACAAGGTCAGGATGGTGAATAAAAAATATAAGATCACAGTACATTTCTCACAATTAGAATCACAATAACATAAGAACTGAATATTTTATTAGCATTAATCATAGACAATAGCTACAAAGAAAGAGCCATCTCTTTAGATAGGTTTTCCCAAAGTGTTTCAGATCATTTCTTTGATGATAACTAAATATGGATTCTGGGAAAAACAAGGTTCCCATGGTCAAAATACATCAGATACATATGAGGTTAAACAAGGTTAAGGCTGTTCCATTAGGCAGAGCACTAGGCTACACACATAAGCTCTGCCAATCTCTGCGAGGAGCATGCACATCAGAGGACTTTTCAAACCTAAATCAGGATACAAACTTCCCAGGGTATGTTCATGCATACTACACCTTAGGGACCAGTTAAATCTAGCTAAATTTATAAAGTGGTTTTGATACTTTGGTATTTTTTTAAACCAAGAAATGTGGCAGATGTCAAGTGAAAGCTCTAAGAAGCATTTGGGGCCATCTCAGAGATGTGTGGGGTCATTGGACTAACTAAAAATGATTGATTTTTCTCTTGATTGCTACATTATTTAAGGTTGAAATCGAAAAGTCATCATTATGAAAGCAATGTAATAACAAAATATCCAGGTCCTATGCTACAGGTGACTATTGATTTCTGAACTAGAAGCAACATTAAATTCCATGAAAACGGAGGAGATGGGGCCATCTTGGATGTACAGAGTCTCATCAACTATCAAGTAGGCCCCAGAAACATGGCGGCTGAGAATTCAGAAGAACCGCGGCTGGTGGAAGCTGAGGAAACTGAGGAAATGAGACAGGGATGTGGGTGGGGGATTCCAAATGAAACACGGGAAATGGACAAAATAAATGATGTGGAGTATTTTAACATTCCTCCTACAGCAGGTTCCCCATGAAGTCCTGGCCATGCTTCCTAGAGCTGTGAAGAGGATAAATGCTAAATAAACAGTCACATGGCTATGGAAGAAATTATGCTGAGTGAAATCAGCACAACCCATGAAAACCAAGGTTTGGATGTCTTCACTCATCTGTGGAGGCTAGAGCTGGACCCTGGCCATTGAGAAAGGAGGTCAATTCTCATGTTTTAAATCAGATAAGGTGGAATGTCATACAACCTAAAGCATTTGTAGAGATGTATTGGGAAGGGGTGGGGGAGGCATAAGGGTGGGTAATTGGGGGGCTCTTAGGGATAAATCTAATTTTCAAAATTTATATATATTATATTATTTCATTAGAAGCTTCTTTGATTGTTCAACAAATAAATTTCAGAATAATAAAAAAATAAAGCTTCCCTTCTTGTGGTCAGGTTTCAGCTTCTTTCCACTCTTTCTAAAACAGATGCCAATCCTTCTACCTTTAGTTCCCAGGGCCCGGCAGAAGACTCTTACTGAGTATGATAGAAATGGTCATATCAGAATGTGAAATTGCTTATTTAATCCAAAGAAAAATTTTGTTAGAAAGAGCTTGTGTTCTCTTAACATACAGTGAATGAAGGCAGCATGAACTTGGGAAGACACCATAGGTTCTTGTCTAGCCATGCCAAATGGTCGGTTTTGTGCTCCTGAAAATAATACCTGAAGAGCTCTCTTATTTACCATAGAACAGTTTTTTACTTACATTGAGATAAATGTGCTTTAGAAAACTTACTATTTTAATCATCATACTTCTAGAGAAGCACATAGCTGTGTGTAGATGAATGAACCATAGATTCGCAGGCATATACTGAGAATGTACTGTCACTATTCTAAGTTGTTTATATGTATCGACCTAGTCTGTCTTCATAATCTTTATAACATCTCTGCAATGTTGGTTCTATCATTATCCCATTTAACAGACGGCGACATTGAGGCACAGAGATATTAAGTGACTTGCTTAGAGTGATGCTGCCAGTACTTGGCAGAGCTATGATTTGAACCCTGGCTATCACATTTTTAAGCTATTAATCCTGTTTATTCTGAGCACATGAATATGATTCCTTTAGAAAAATTAGGTTCTGAATACATCAGCACCCTACTCAGATACTTAAATAGATTTAGTCTTTGTATAAAAATCCTTAGGGTTTTTTTAATAATAGAGAAAACTGGATTAGGCAAAACATCCATAATAACTTCCCAAAGGACAGGCTAATAATTTTCTGCTTTTGAAAATAATGATAATAATAACGTGACATATCATTTGCATCTAATCTGGGGAACCACCTGGCCTCCTTCCTCCTTTGGATCTGCCAGCAATAGGTTGGCTTGCGGTGTGGGAGTAGGCAAGCTGCCTACATTCAAAATGACATAAATAACTGGCACAATTAGTGAAAAATACAGTATTTCTGTTTTCCAGTATTGTCTAGGAAACTAGCGCAACTCCTCATTTCCCTCTGGCAGATGACCTGCCGACCAAGCAGCCATTAGCCACCTTTCTCATATCTCACCTGCGTCAACATCACGTTCCAGACCAACCCTGTTCGTCACAAGGGCTGATTTTACTACCACAGCCTTGCTCATTATGAATGACCCATGTGTACACTTTTGCATTTCCAACAAAATGACAAAAGACAAAATAGTAAAATTGGCTCATTTCCCAGCCAGCTCTTGCAAATTCCTTGCATATTTCATAGAACATATCATGGCTGATAAACTTTTATCAACTCAACATCAAGGAAACAATCATAACTACTGCTTCATGTGAGCTATGTGGAGAACATAAGCAATGTGTCACAGTCCTCTCTCTCTCCTTTGATCTACCTTCTGGAGGTCCTAACAGGTAGGGCAACAATCTTTTCTGAGTTCATTCTATGGCTGTTCTAAATGCTCCTAGTAAGAACTTTGCTAGTTCAAAATCTGGGACAGATTCTAGTGGGTGGAGCTGCAAGGAAAAGCAGATCCGAACTTAGTCATCAAGGCTTCATGGGGACTGATTCTTTAAAGAAACAAAATTTAACAAGATGATCAAATAGTTGTGGGTTTGTTTTACCATCCTTTTTATACCATTTGCTTCTCTTGTTGCTTTTCTCTTTGGGGCCCTTCAATGATCAGGCTCCCAGAAGTTAGGCATGGCAGGCTCTCTCCCAAAGCATCTGAAACTTCCATCCAGAAAAGTATCCAAATTGAAAATTTCACAGTTTGGTGGGAGCAATTTACCTCTACTCTATGCCTTACCCAAACACTGGAACTGCCTGGTCCCAAAGGCACATAATTAAGACGTCCACCTTGGACAATCACCTCCATCCCTGCCATCTTTAACCCTGACTGCCACAGCTCAGCGTAAATATACAGCGGTGTATTTATGGTATATGTGATGAAAGCCCCAAATCAGATCTAGTTCTAGGGCTGATCATTAATATATTGCATGAGGAAAATGATTTTTAATTTTCAAAGCATTGTTAATGCACATTATCTTATCAGATTTTCAGAATCACCAACAGCAAACTTTTCTTTTTTTCTTTATTTTTTATTAGATGTATATAGAGATACAATTGAGGGGGAAACATTATCAAACCATCAATAACCAATGTATATATACTTAGTTATCCAGGGGTAATGCCAAATCATAGATGCCCAGCTTGGGTTTCCCCTGTTGCTGTTTCTCCCAGAAGAACTCTTGTGTTAAATGGGTATCTCGTGGAGGAATGACATCTGTTTATGAGATGTTTCCCCCATATTCCCACTCTCCAGTCTCCTAGGAGTTCTTCATACTCCCTCCCCCCCATCCCCCTCCCTACGCCTCCAAGTAACCTAGGGAGCCATCCCCCTATTGCGTTAATTATACAATTTGAAGTTATTGTTAGCTTAGCCATCTAACCTACTGCTTCCCCAAGTATTCTAGCTTCCACAGGTGAGAGAAACCATTCGGCCCTTGAGTCTCTGAGATTGGGATATTTCACTTAGCATAATTCTTTCCATCTCCATCCATTTGATATCAGAAGCCATAATATCATCTTCTCTAATGGCCGAGTAGAATTCCATTGTATATAAGAACCAAAGTTTTTATATCCACTCATAGAGTGAGGGGCATCTGGGTTGGTTCCATAGTCTAACTATAGTAAATTGAGCTGCTATAAACATTGATGAAGCCATATCCCTATAATACGCTGATTCTAACTCTTTTGGGAAAATAACCCAGGAGTGGGATAGCTGGGTCATAAGGTGGTTCCATCCTTAATTTTTTGAGGATTCTCCACACTGCTTTTCATAGTGGCTGAACCAGTTTGCAGTCCCACCAGCAGTGTATCAGTGTTCCTCTTTGCCCACAGCCCCTCCAGCATCTGTCGTTGTTTGTATTCTTCATTTTTGCCACTCTAACAGGAGTGAGGTGGTATCTCATTGAAGTTTTGATTTGCATTTCCCTTATAGCTAATGATGTAGAGCATTTTCTCATATATTTATGGGTTTTCTGGACTTTCAGTGGAGAGAAGTTTCTTTTAAGTTCTTTAGTCCATTTATTGATTAGATTATTTGTGAGTTTGGACTTATAGTTTCTTTAGTTCCTTGTATATTCTGGATGTTAGCCCTCTCTCCGAGGTGTGGCAGGCAAAGGTTTTTTCCCATTCTGTAGGTTCTCTCTTGATGCTCTTGACTAGATCTTTAGCTGTGCAGAAACTTTTTAGTTTAATTGCATCCCATTCATTTAATTTTGATTTTACAGCATGCACCATAGGAGTTTTGTTAAGGAAGTAGCTGCCGACTCCTATGTGCAGTAGTGTTGACCCTACTTCTTTTTCTAGTAAGTTTAAAGTTGTTGGCTTAATATCCAGGTCTTTGATCCATTTTGATTTAGTTTTTGTGCAGGGTGAAAGATAAGGATCCAGCTTCAGTTGTCTACATATGGCTGTCCAGTTTGTCCAACACCATTTGTTGAACAGGCTATCTTTCTTCCACACTATGCTTTTGCCCCCTTTATCAAATATCAAATAGTTAAATATATGGGGTTTTGTCTCAGGATCTTCTATTCTGTTCCACTGATCTTCAATTCTGAGCAAACGTTTTTTTATTGGCTATACAATGACATGTTATCTGCATACTGAGAGTATGATCATGATTCTATATGCATATAAGCAAAAAGGGTTACATATATGGTAATGCATGATTATCTGCTATAAAGTGATGTGGTGACAGCAAAACTCCAAATTCTTAGAGGTAAGCCACAGAATTTGCATATAACAAAGAAGACCAGATTATGCAAAAGGAAACCTTGAAAGTAAAATATTTCCTGGACCAGAGCTAAAAAAACCCAAAAAATTGGCTATGATGGAAGAGATGGTATGAAGAACTCAATCAGATGCTGGTGTCTTGGTGGCAGTGCTTTTGGTGAAGGATTTGGATCTCAAGGAGAAAGTTCCCATTCAGGAACTTCCAGGGAGAGAGATTGACTTCCTCAAAAACCCAACTTGTCTTGTCCTAGAGGTGGACAGATAGATTAGTATTATACATGGAAACCACTGGTTTGCTGGAGCCCAGGGTCTTTTTGTGATTCAGAGTTCACCAAGGAACCTGCTGATCACAGCTTGACATTTCATTTAAATTTCTTAAATGGAGTGGATGCATTAGCCAGAAGAAATGGTTTCTACTCCCCTTGGCAGTGACATTTCTTGCTGTAAATTTATAAATTGGCAAGCTAGTATATAACCCAAAGTCCCAGGGGTATGGTTAGAGTCAGACTTGGGAGGTGGGGTTTATTCTCAGAGTAACTAAGTCAAGATCAGAGCCTGACCAGCTAGGGACCAGGCCCACAATGGGTACATGTCTCATGATTGACTCATTTTTTAAGGGTCCTGTGAGAGCCAGAGGCTGGCACCCTCAAGCCCCTCCCTGGGCCACTTCCTTATAATCCAAATCTCCATTTGCTAGAGGAGAATTCAATGCCCAGGGGGATGAGGTGACTTGTCTCAAGCCATGCAGCCAATAAGTAGCTCAGTTGGTCATGATCCTGATCACCCCGCTCAGCCCAGTTCTCTTCCCACTACACCATGTCTCCAGGGCTTGCAATGGTGTTAGAGTTAACAAGAATCATGCCTGACCCTTGTCTGCAAATGTACAAAAAGGGGAACCCTTTTTTTGGGCAGCTCAGCATGACCTAGCACTGAGGGTTCAGGAAGTGTCTCCTTCAACATCTATGATGTGTTCTGGGCACAACCTGGACAGGTCATTCTTCTGCATCTCCAGGTTTTGTCTAAGCCTAAAAGTAAAACTTATGGTTAGGTATGTGAAGCTGCAACTATGTAAATTTTTAAAACAGCTTTGTTGAGATATAATCCATAATCTATAAAATTTGCCTATTTAAAATACACAATTCAATAATTTTTAGTATGTTTACAGAATCTAATCATCATACACCTATCCTGGAACTTTTAAAAACTTGATTTTGGGGCTCAAAAATCAGTCACTCAAAGTATGGCAGCTTGGTATGCTGATTATATGAAATTGCAGGCTTTTGTGGATCACTACAGAGAAGACTTGAAAGTTCCCTTATTTACTAAAAGACTAGATCCACCAAAGGGGAATGAATACAACTGTCTTCCATCTTCTTACTGAAATTTTGGTAACCAAGGAAAAGGAAATCCATACCACAGAGGACAAGGCTGAAAATCAAGCACCACACTTAAAGTAGAGAACTCTGTCCAAGAATATGGTCTACTCTTCCAAGTTCATCCATCTCCCCTAAAATTCAATTACTGAGTTGGTTCCATAGTCTAGCTATATAGTAAATTGAGCTGCTATAAACATTGATGAAGCCACATCTCTATAATATGCTGATTCCAACCCAGATGCCCCTCACTTGACAAGAGGATACAAAAACTTTGGTACATATATACAGTGGAATACTACTCGGCCATTAGACAAAACAATATTATGGCATTTGAAGCCAAATGGATAGAGATGGGAAAAAATTATGCTAAGTGAAGTATCCCAGTCTCAGAGACTCAAGGGCCGAATGTTTTCTCTCATTTGAGGAAGCTAGAATACATCAGGAAGTAGCATGTTAGATGGCTAAGCTAATAATAACCTCAGAATGTATGAATTTTTACACAAACTGGGGGATCATTTCCTAGGATACCTGGAGACATACGGAGGGGGCAGGGAGGGGGAAGGGTTTAGGAAGGACATCTAGGAGACTGGAAATAGGTAGTGTGGGGGAATCAACTAAGAAGGAGATCTCTGACCTCCATGAGAAGTCCATTTAACACAGAGGTTCTTTTGGGGGGAATGTAGAACCATGGGGAACCCAGGGGGGCATCCATGACATGGCATCAGCCTTGGCTAACTATATAAATACACATTTGTTCTTGATTGTTTGATAATGATTCCCCCTCAATTGTAACTCCATATTCATCTAATATAAAAAAATGAAATAAAACTCAATTACTGCTCCTCGATTCATCCTCAGCCGCTATCTTCCCTCCCCTCTGAATAAGAACATGTAAGTTCTGAATCCCGTGGGACCCGTAAGAACTCGCCTTCCTGTTATGACTCCACCCACCATAATGTTTTCTTTCCGGCTCACCTATTGCCAGTTCATTTCAGCAGACTTCAAGGCTGCAAACTTCAGGAGTTCCTTCAGGAGGAAAGAATTCCTTTCGCCTCTGTAGATTCCACGTACCAGAACACTAGTGTGACCTCCTGGGGGATTTAGAAAGCAGAAGGGAAACAACCAAGTGCACAGACCATCTGGAGAACACTTGACTCACAGAGCAGTCACACAAAGCTTGAATAAAATAGTTCAAGATCAAGCAGGCTTTGCTGCAATCTACCATATGCAACACACCCCCACTGGCCTTCCCTAATCACACAGTAGTGAGCAGTGCAAGCTGTCGCTTTAAATCCCCGTGATGTTGGAATCCTGTTTTCCCAATGGCCTTTGATAACAGTATTCCAGGTCAGGTTTCCTGGGACCTGCATGGCTGATCTGGTGTGGTGTCTCTGTCTGCTTGCAAACGCTCTCACCATGGCAAGATCTGATCGCAGTGGGACCCTTGCAAGGCAACCCGGTTTTCCAATGTGGGCAAGGTCACAAGGGTCAGGGTCTTTCTCTGATCTTCCACCTCCTAAGTTCAGGTGCCATGAGCTTCCTGCGCTTTTATTGTTTGGGGTGCATGACTGGCAGCAAAGCCCAGGCAGGGTAACGGAATCAAACCTTTCGCTCCTTCACTTGCCAGCTTTCTAGCATCTGAATAAAGAAAGGCAGGAGCAAGGAGGAAGCCCCAGGCCACGTGAGACGCCCGCCGTGGTTGGCTGCTTTGCTGCGACTGTCTCCCTCACTTTGAGTCCCTCTGGCAAAGGTGTCAGCACCTGAATCTGCTCCATTTTCACTCTCATATTTCACTCTGGGAGTCTGACATGTGGCTGGACCTGACAAGAATAAATTTATAAGGAAGCCAGTTACAGAAAGCCTTGAATATATTCCAGTTAAAGTTCCATGGGGGCAGCAAAGAAATCATCCCAAACTGATTTTTGGAGCCCAGTAACAAGGGCATTTTCCAGGGGAGAAAAATCATATTTTATTGTTGCACTTGTAATGTGCACAGCTCTTAAGGACTCTGCCACTTCAAAATGACAATACATTAAGGATGGTATTTCAGCATCCGTAAGGGAAGTAGGGCAGTGCCCAGGGCTTGTCCTGGTCCCTGGCAGCTGTACTTTTCACCAAACAAAATCAATTACCATATCTTGGCGTTGGAGTTAGGCTAGTGGTTTTTAACTAATCAAGTTTTGTAGTGATTCTTTCCTGCAAAGTTATTTGTATTAATGAAAGGTGAGGTGGTGAAACTCCACTTGGCTGTAGGCAGCCTGCTGACAGGCAAATGCCCTCTACTGATGAAGTGCTAATGAATCAAAATTTAATCCTTCCATAGAGAGAAGGGAGTGTGGAGTTTAGAACTGTAAGACTCAGGTGAGTCCCTTCCATGCTTCTTACTGGGCAAGCAGTTTCAAAAAACTGAGCTTCAGTAACCACATTGGTAAAGTGGGCTTCCCTTCAGGATTAAGGGAGTTTATGTACCTTGTGTATGGTCAAGCACACTACAGATATTAATTCTATGCAAATATAAAACTATCTCCAGAAACTCCTACGCATATTCTTATCCTGAGAGATGAACAGGGTCTGTTTCTGTAGTGTTTAACATGGGATTTCCTAAAGAATTGCAGAAGAGGGAAAATAAATCACATTTGTAAAATGTTCCTCTTCAATAGGTCATGCAGAGGTACTGTTGACATCTTTGAACATCAGGATCTGCCAAGTCTGAGGACTGCATCATTAGGAACTGGACAGATTTTGAAGTTATCTGAGTGACCTGTGGAATCAATATGGAAGTCCACACACCAAGTGATGATGGCTTAAATGAAATCTACCTATGTATCCATGCGGTCTTTGAAATTTACATCTTAGAAGAATCATACATGACATGGAGAAATATTCATGAGATATGCATAAAGAAACATGAGCTTGTTATTCAACAAAAATGTATTCATGCATTTTATATGAAGTATAATTGTAAATTTATATCTAGGAAAGAAAACGATTAGAAAAGAGTACACCAGGACACCAGAATTACCTCCGTACTGGTATAAAAATGGGGAAGACCTGTTTAAGGATATTTTTTCATCCTTAGGAAACAAATTTTGGATTACTATAAATTTAATACGAACAGCAATTTAAAATGGACGTTATAAATTAATGTACTCACTGATGAACAGAATAAATGTAGATGAGGTCAAGCAATAGTGTCAAGAGACATTGTGTTGCTCAGTGAGCTATGTCACATTTAAGAGGAAAGTGCACGGAGTGGAGTTTATTCAGAGCAGCCAGATGCCTGCCGTGGAGTTTGCAGCTAGCGAATCACTGATCCCTCTGACAGTCTTATCGGTTACACTCTCATGACTCGCTTTGGTTTTTGTATTACTTTAAACAATAATTGGGAGACAGCTTAGTTAAAAGAAGGAGCCCTGGAGTTAGATTCGGACTTCAAGTTCTGGATCATGCTGGGCACGCCTGTAATCTCCACTACATGGGAGGCTGAGGCAGGAGAATCACAAGTTGAAAGCCACTCTCTCAATGTACCAAGATCTTGGCTCAAGGATCCTGTCCTAAGGATGAAAAAAATATCCTTAAACAGGTCTTCCCCCATTTTCTTACCAGTACAGAGATAGCTCTGGTGTTCTGGTGTATTCCTTTCTGTCCTTTTATTTTTCTAGACATAAATCTACATATATATACATTCATATAAAATGCATGAATACATTTTTGTCAAATAACAAGCTCACATTTCTTTATGTCTATCTCATGAATATTTCTCCAAGTTACGTAGCTTAGTGGTAAAGTACCCATGAGTTCAATCCCCAGTACCAAAACAAAAATTAAAACAAAAGATTTTGGTTCATAGCTTACTAACGACTTTGCCCAATGACTTTAGCTAAATTACATAACTTCTATAATTCGGTTCTTCCTCCATCAAATGGGGATAATAACACCTATGTGATAGTGTGATTCTAAGGATGTGAATACCATCCCTAATGCTTATGAAGTACTTTTAAAATGTGGGTTATTTTTATTGAAAAGTGCCAGTAATTGAAGTGACCTAGACTTATGGTTTTAGAAGCCCAGAGAGGAATATTATAGTTGTGCAAATGGATCAAAGCAAGAGTTCTGGGAGTACCTAAACCCAATTTGAAGGAGTTTGGAAATTTGTGAGCAGGTGGTGTTTGCCTCTGTGGGTGTTCGCTGGATCTGTTTCCGCTGGGTCAGGTACCATTTCTCCCATCCTGTCTCTACTGCAACTTCTCTGATTACTCTTTTTAATTAGCACCTGGAGCCACCCTCTAAGGAACGTGGATTGCCTGGGTATTTGAGAGATAGGGAAAGGATGTCATTCAAGGAGGAAACTAAGGGCCTTTTGGGGAAAGCAAACTCTAAATGTAACACTCAGATTTACAGCTCCCTAATTTGAAATTTGTCAATGCAAACAGAATTCTATTCAGGGAGTTTAATTCATACTGAGCAAATTAGCGAGGGGGCTTGGCTTATAAACCAAAATGTTAATTCGTTGGCAAGCACACTATCCATACTATTAGGAAATCTAGCAAGAAAATCATAATCGGTTGGTCAAGATAGGCTCTCCGTGATGGGAAAGGCAGTTTTAACACTGGGAAGCATGAAAACAGAGAATGAAGGAGTGGTGGCTATGAGGGCTCTTTCTCAGTTGGAATCACTGCTTATTTCCAGCAGGTCCAGTAGCAAAACAACTGATACAGTAACTGCACAATAAATTATTTCTGGATAGAGTTAAAAAAAGAAAGAAAAGAAAGAAAGAAAGGAAGGAAGGCCAGGGGGATAAAGAAAGGGAGGAAGGATGGGCTCTGCCCTAGTATGATCAACCCTGGGGCCACTGTCACTGTCACCCCAAGGTGCTCCACATGTCGCGCCCGGACTCTCTGCCAAGCGCTGGCTCAATGCGCCCCGATCATGGACAGCGCTGCTGACCCAGTGACAAATCCTTGCCTACACAGAGCAATCAAGAATTTGAAAGCGGGCTGGGGCCAGGAGACACGGAACACCACAGAAGCTTGGCCTCTGCTCTTCCTCCGCCAGCGCCACAGAACAGGACGCAGCTCTCCGGTGAAACTTGGGTTCTTATTTTTCTGTTTGTTTCAATTTAAGCTCTGTCACTGAGGAAAGCACCGAGTATTTACAACGGATGAGCTTTCATCTTAGATCTGGGGAGAAGGCTTAAATGAGCTCAGAAATGGATTTCTCATTTTTTTTAAACTACATTTTCTTACACTAGATTCCATAATATTACCTGTCTGTCCTTAACAATAAGCCAAAGATTTGAAAGCTTCTGCCTTCCTCTAGCCTCAAATGGAATTGCTTCTCTCACACATTCACTCTTATCACTCCATTCCCAATTCACATTCCACAAATGAATAATGACTACCACCACCCTTAAAATTCTATTACGTTCCCCTACGTCCTATGGTCCTTTCAAAAACAGACCACAAATGTGTGCACCAGCTGCAGTATTCCCCTGGTCAGTCATAAATCTCAAAACTGTATTTTCTTCTCTTTTTTTCTTTCCTTCTTATTTTGGCATTTGATTTCCCCTATGTTTTAATTTTATAATTAAACAAACAGTACTCCCCCCTCCATCCACACCAGACACACTCAAAGACCCCAAGTGGATGCTTGAAACCACGGATCGTACCAGAATCTACACATGATATGTTTTTTCCTTTATACACAATTTATGATAAAGTTTAATTTACAAATTAGGTTTAGAAAAAGGTTAACTATAGTAACTAATAATAAAACAGAAAGTTTATGATAATATCCTGTAATGAAGTTATATGTATATGGTTTCTCTTTCTCAGAATGTCTTATTGTACTATACTTGTCCTTCTTGTGATGATGTAATACTTAAAGGAAATACGTCGTTGCTTTTCTGTCAAATCCAAATTGCAATTATCACTACTCTTGTGAGTTACTGAAACACAAGCACTGCAAGGCTGCTCCACTCAATCTGACAACCCAGAAAGCCACTAAGTGACTAACAGGTGGGTAGCACACACTAGGTGGATTCACTAGACAAAGGGATGATTCACATCCTAGGTGTAGGATGACACTAGATTTATCACATTACTAAGAACAGTGTGCCATTTAAAACTTACATGTGGTTAATTTTTGTAATTTTCCATTTAATATTTTCGAACTACAAACAATACAGAATTCATGTTAAGTATGAAAGTCTCCCTTTAATCTACTTCCTAATTCCCTTCCTTTTTGAGAGGTTATCCTGGTTGACTACTGAATTCATACATAGTCTTTCAATCTCTTGTGTGTTTATAACTTTGTAAGACTAAATACTCTTATGTAAAGTTATTTTGAAAAACATAAATGGGGGTTAGGATTATATCTCAGTGATAGAGTATGTGCTTCACATGCACTAGGGTTCAATCTCCAGCACCACAAAAATAAATGTGAGTATGATTACTTCCTAATAGCTTTTGCTTAACAGCATACTTTAGAAATATTTACTTGTCAAATTGTAGAGGGCTGTCACATTATTTTTTGTTCTGTACTTTGGTCCACTATGAATAGACCACACCGTGTTGACATTCAATTTAAGTTTCTAATTTTTGTTTTAATTTTATTTTCCATGAGTACTTACTTGAAAATTCGTACACATGTATGCAAATACGTATACATTTCAGACACACTGTCAGTGCTGGATTCGCTGAGTTGAGGAGCATGCATATCTAATTTTTTATTAGAAATTGCTTAACTTCTCTCCAGGAAGACTGTTGAAATCTACTCTGTAATCCATGGTCTCTGTAGGTCTCTCTTTCCTGCATCTGTGTGCCTACAGTGAAATTTACTTATCTGTTTTTGTTGTTTACTTTCAGATAACTGAAAAAAATTATAGCTCATTCATATTACTATGGTGATTAACTAGGTCAAGTTTATATGCATTTAAGCCATGTATATTTCTTCATCTGTGAATTTGACCATTTTTATGGTTGGTTACTAATTTTTTTAATAGTTTATATTTTGCATATTAATTTTTTTCCACACATGTACCAAATATTTCCCTTAACCTCACATTTGTCTTTATACTTGTTTATGGTATTCGTTTTTCTGACTCAGAAAATTTAAATAAGGCTGGAGTATTGGCTAGGTGGGTATGGCGCTTGCCCAGCATGCGCAAGTACACAGGTTCAAACCCCAGCACCCACGTACACAACTAAGTGTCAAAGCAATGAAAGTCATGTGAAAAACTCAATAAAAATTTATTTTCTCTGTCTCTCTCTCTCTCTCTCACTATCCTTCTCTCTTAAAAAAAAAAGAAAAAAAATTTAAACATTTGTATATTATAAAATAAATATATGTTAGATAAAGGCCTGTAGATACAGGCTGAGCCTGGAGAATCACAAGTTTGAGACTATCCTGGACAACTTGGTGAGACCCTGTCTCAATGTAAAATAAAAAGGGATGTGGATATAGCTCAGTGCTAGAGTGCTTGTCTAGCATGTGCGAGGCCCTGGGTATAATCCCCAGCACTGTGAAGAAAATAATTAATAAACAAACACATGATTACACCAGTTACTTCCTGGAGAGAGTTGCCAAGCCTTGGTAGAGAGAGGGGGGACCCCAGGCAGAAACTGGCAGTTCTCCTGAGTTGAGGGGACAGAGTTGGGAGTCCGGCGATGTCAACGCTGATGTGATTGAGGGCATCATTGTCAGAGAGGAAGAGCTACACAGAGGAAGAACTCCAGCAATCTGCAGAGGATTCCCAGTAAGAATCTGGAATCTGGTTGAGTTCTATTATACACGTGTATGAGGAAGTTTCAGAGGCCTGGGAAGAGAGCAGCCTGAAGGACTAGACACTGCCCAGAGCCCTGATATCTCCAGGAGCAGTGTGTGTTCCCAGGGGGTCAGGCCACTTCTGCTCAAGAGGCCCTCATAAGCAGGGATCCTGTTTTGGATACCAAGAGGGATCTTGCCTCTATAATGGGGAAAAATCCTTTGACCTACATTACCTGACAGAACAAAGCTCAGGAATATTTTTAGAAATATGAAATCCCAGCAACCAATAAGGTAAAATTAAAAATGTCTGGCATCTAATAATAGCTGACCCAGAAATAACACAGATGATAGAATTAGGAGACAGGGACTTTGAATAGTTACTACAACTGTATTCTGTGTGTTCAAAGTGCTAGAGGGAAGACTGAACGTGTTAAGGAGAGGCATGGAAAATATTAGGAAGATCCAAGTGAACTTCTAAAGGTTAAAAATAAATGTGTGAGATTAAAAACACAGTTGACAGGATTAATGGCAGACTGGGCACTGAAGGCCAAAAAAAGTGAACAAGAAGACACAGCAACAGGAAGTGTTTGGAATGAAACAAAGAAAAAAAGACTATACCTTCAGTACATCAGCATTAGGGTTTGAACATCTACCTGGGCTCCAAGAGTTTACATGCTGGAGTCCTACCACGTTGTTGGCAAGTGTCAGACATCCTTTAAGAAGTTCAGCCTAGTGTCAGGTAAAGAGATCATTGAAGACATCATCTCAGAAGGTCCCTATGGGACCTTAGTTCCCATCAGAGTAGATTATTATAAAAGAGTAAGACGGGTTCCTCCCTGCTCTCTGGCTTCCTATATTGCTATGTGATCGCTTCCTCTTGAAGTACTCCATTCATCAGAAAATTATATAGCCACAAAGGCCCTCACCAGAGGCTGAACTGATGGGGCCACCTTACCTGTGAGCTAAATGTCTTGTCTTTATTATATGCTCGGTCTCTGGTATTTTGTTATAGTAATGGAAAATGGATTAACATAATTAGTGACTTGGGGACAACTTCAAGTGACCAAATCTACATGTAACTGAAGGGTACAAAGGAGAGGAGAGAGTGAGGGAACCAAAAAGTTTTAAAGAAAAAAAACGATCCAAACCTTTCCAAATTTGACAAAAACATTTATAGTTTTATAGACTACAGATACAAAGTCAACAGACCGCAAGTGCAAGAAATAATATGAAGTAAACTGCACTCATGCACATTATAATCAAATTGCTTAAAAGCAGAGATACAAAAAAAATCTTCAAGCAGTCAGAGAAAAATGACATTTTGTACCAGGGAAGAAAGATAAGCACGAGAGCAGATTTATCTTTGGTAACAAAGCAAGCTATACAATGGTGCCCTTCGAACTTAGAAAGTATTGTAAGAATACCATCAGCATAAAAAAAAAAATACCATCATTAACCTGGAATTCTCTACCAAATGAAAATATCTCCAAAATTAAGGCTCAATGAAAAGGTTTTAGGAATATACAAGCTGAAAGAACTTATCACCATTATCAACTTTTTGATATTGCAATACCAGAGATTGAATCCAGGACCTTGGGCAGTCTAGTGAACACTTTACCACTGAGTCACAAGTCCAGGCCAAGAATTTATCATTATCAGACCTGCCCTACAAAAAAATGTTAAAGTCCTTCAAGCATAAGAAAAACAGTAACAGACGGACATTTTATTTTGCAAATTGACGAAGATTACTGGAGAAAAATCTTTGTGACTTTGAGTAAGGCAAAAATTTTCTAGATAAAATACCAAAAGCATGATTCATAGAAGAAAAAATGATGATAAATTGAGCTTCAACAAAATGAAGAACTTCTGCCCTTTGACAGATAGTAGTAAGAGTAAGAATTCCACAAATAGGAGCAAGTATTTGCAAATCACCAATTGAATAAAGGTCTCTTATTCTGATTATATAAAAACTCTCAAAATTTGGTCATGAGGATACAACACAATATAAAAAGAATTTGGAAAAGACTCCTTGCCAGAGAAGTGGAAAATAAGACCATGAAAGGGTGCTCAGCATTAGTAGTAATCAGGGATATGCAAATTAAAATCATATGGAGGGGGCTGGAGTGATGGCTCAGCAGTTACAGCACTTGCCTGGTGTGCGTGAATATGCAAGTTCAAACCCCAGCACCACATACTCAGTGAAGTGTCCGAGGAACAAAAGTCACATGAAAAATTAAATAAAATCGATTCTCTCTCTCTCTCTCTCTCTCACTGTCCCTCTCTCTTTAAAAAAAAAAATCATATCAAGGTATCACTACCTGAGCAGTAGGATGACTACCATCAAAAAGACCAAGCTATCAAGGGGTGACCAAAGATCATCTTAACCATGGAACAGACCGATCACAATACCAAGGACATGGAGGAAGGGAAGCTCTCACATACTGCTTGAGAGAACGCAAAAATGCTATACCTGTTTTAAGAAACAGTTCAGCAGTTTCTTAAAATTTGACCTTATGTACTATGGAATCTACTTATTCTGCATGTAGGTATTCACTGCATAGAAAGGAAAGTATATATCTACATAAGGACTTGCACATGAATGTTCACAGAGATATTTGTTACAGCACAGAAAAAATGACCCAAATGTCCATCAGGAGGTGAAAGAGAAATTGTAGTTTATCTATGTAATGGGATCCTATTCAATAGAAGAGGGAATAAACTATTTATAGGCAATCATATGATCATATTGGGTGAAAGAAGTCAGATAAAAAAAAATAGTATGCTTCAGAATTTTGATGCAATTAATCTGTAATGACAGAAAGCAAATCAGTGGTCATCTGGTAATGAGGGGCAGGAGTGGGCAGGCACACAAGAGAGGGTCTGATCACAAAGCGGCCTGAGGAAAACTGGGAATGATGGTCATGTTCTTAATTACGGCCTTGCCTTCATAGTTGTATATAGATGTCAGAATTTATTAAATTGAAGTTCAAATATGCAGTTGTTTGCATGCAAATAAATGTTTTAAATACCGTTATTAAAAACATTTTAAAAATGATGGCAATAGACTGTCATGGGTATCCCTTGATGCAAAAAAAAAAAAAATGTAAGCAGTAGTTTAAAATAGAAATTATTTTCCCCATAGTTGATGGGAATGTAAAATGGCCTGGTCACTCTGGGCTCTCAGCACCAAGATGGCTTGGGCTGTGATCAAGGTGTTGATAGGGCTGTGCTGCTGCTGATCGGACTGGAGGAGAATTCACTTCCAAGTTCACTGAAGCTTTTGGAAGAATTCATTTCCTTGCTAGAGGGATGAGAGCTTCAGGATTCTGGGTGATGTCCTGCTCTGAGATGCCACCCCAGAGTTAGTTCCCTGTCCTGTGGTCCCTTCCACAGGCAGTGCAGTCTGACGCTCTCCTCCTCAGGCCAGCGAGACAGCTAGAGAGGGAAGAGGCTGCCCCTAA
This sequence comes from Aplodontia rufa, assembly GCA_004027875.1. Taxonomy (NCBI): domain Eukaryota; kingdom Metazoa; phylum Chordata; class Mammalia; order Rodentia; family Aplodontiidae; genus Aplodontia; species Aplodontia rufa. Next base: position 50,958 of record PVKS010007852.1, on the reverse strand, counting down.
GACAGTCTCACAGTCACAATGGAGTCCCTGCACGTGGTCATATTCTGTCGGTTAGAGGTCACAGGTTCACCCACAAATGTGTGACCACCAAGAGCCTTGGCTGGGGGCCACAGAGACATTCCTCCCTCCTTAGTCACTTTAACCATACCTTCATCAAAAATTGGCTTTTCATTTTTGACAAATACCCTTTATCAAGTTTTCCTTCTATTCGGAGTGAGATTTGAGAGTTGCTTTATTTTGTTTTGGGTTTGTGTGGTCTTTTTCATTTGATTGCTTTGTTTAGAATTTGGTATCGAAATACATCAAATGCAATTTTGGCATCTATAGAGATGAGCATCTGGACTAGATTTTTAAAATTTGTAAATACAGTTATTTCTAATACATATGATGCAATATTAATTTCCAATACTATGTAATGTGAAGAATGAACAATAAGTCATAATTGTATTCCTGAGAAATGACCCTCTTAATATATCTCTGGATTTCATTTGCAAGTATATTATTTAGTATTGTTGCATCTAAATTCAGAAACAAGCTTGATCTATGGCTTTCTTTTTATTTTATGGCATTTTATTTTGTTAGGCTAGTCTTAAAGAATGAGTTGGAAAACGTTCTAACATTTTCTGCTCTTTGGAACTCTTTATGTAACACAGGAATTATGTGTTCTTTAAACATATAATAGAATTTTCCCAAGAAACCATCCAGGGTTTTTTTTTTTTTCCTTCTTTCTTTCTTTCTTTTTGCTGCCCACAGAGCAGCCCAAGCCAAGGATGAAAAAGAGCTTGTTGGCTGGGTGGCTCCCAGTGCAGGGGCTGCATAATCACCAAGCGAATTTGTCTGAGGCTCTTTCCCACTACTTGTGTTCACTAGAGAGCCTCTGGAAAATTCCCACCCCAGTGGTAATCCTCTCCTGTAGTTACCCTGAGCAGTGTTTGCTTTTGTGTGGGTTATGTTTTGCTTTGCTTCTTTATAGTTTCCTTTCTCTGTGGAACCAATCCTGCTTGCTTTAAAAACTTTTGCCCTTCTTCCAAATTACTAGGTCTCTCATGGTACACTTTGTTGTTTACCGAAAGAATTAATTCTTATACATTTTATTTTGAAGGAGTTTGGAGGAAGAGAGAAAGTGAAGTGTTTTGTTACAACTGTCTTCTTGCCCCAACCTTACTTACTTACTTACTTAGATATTGAAATTTGCTACAAAGTAGAAGCCTTCAAACTCTGGATGTGTCCCTGGTGCTGTTTTGGGAGTGCTAGCATTATCCAACACTATAAAGGCTGCCTTAGAAACCACCTGAGAGACAAGCATAATATTGGCAGTGAGGTGGACCTTTTAGAAAGGAATATAGTGGCAATTAGATTTGTGAAATTAATTGACATGAAATGTGATTTATAAAACTTCTTTAAAAAGGTGATTGAATGCTTTTTTTTTAAGAGAGAGAGGGACAGTGACTCTTAGTTGTGTATGTGGTGCTGGGGTTCGAACCCAGGTCCTCATGCATGCCAAGCAAGTGCTGTAACATCTGAGCCACTGCTCCAGCCTAGAATGCTTCTAAATCTTAAGGACTGGATCTTAGCTTAAAAGTAAAGTTAGAAGCAGTATCTTTTTTTTTTTTTAAGACAGAAGGACAGAGAGAGAGAGAGAGAGAGAGAGAGAGAGAATCAATTTTTATTGAGTTTTTCACATGGCTTTTGTTGCTCTGATACTTAGTTGTGTACATGGGTGCTGGAGTTTGAACCTGTGTACTTGTGCATGGCGGGCAAGCACCGTAACCGTTGAGCCACTGCTCCAGCCCCTGAAGCAGTATCTTCTAAGATAGAAGAAATAACTCTTATCCTCTCATTCAATAAAACTTCAAAGTTTCTCTCCTTTACACAATGACAGTTCTCCAATAATGCATGCGTCCTGATAGACAGTTAAGTCACGCAGTCACATTTCAATGTTGTCATTCAATTGAGTACTTGTCAGGTAACCCTGAATGCCACAGAATTAAATGGATTCTGGTAATTAGCATGTGTATAAAGAATACATCCAGGGAGCTGGAGCGGTGGCTTTGTGGTTGTGACACTTACCTAGCATGCATGAATATGTGGGTTCATACCTGAGCACCACATGCACAACGAAGTGTCAGCAACGAAGGCCACGTGCAAAACTAAATAAAAATTGATTCTCTTTCTCTCTCTCTTTCACTCTCCTTCTTTCTTTAAAAAAAGACACATCCAATATAAAACGCTTAAATCAAAATAAGACAAGACAAGCAAAAACCACATATATAATTGAAGAAAATATACATGAGAGCAGGAGAGGTTTTTTTTTTAAATTATCTAATACCCTTTTCTTCTATTTCAATGTGGACGAGACATTATAATGCCCCACTAGTGAATTCACAGTTACCTGAACTTTAGAGAATTTTAAAAATAAGTACAAAGTTAATTTGTGATCAGAAAAAGTAGTTATGGAAGAAATTGAGGCTCTATAGGCAGGGAACTAACTGGAGTATCAGAAATTGGAGCACCTAGGTTCCCAAACCTAAAAATATAAGCTTGTTCCAAAGACGCAGCAGCAGCAGGTGTACTGGGAACCCCTGATCCAGAGGGGTGTGCAAGGGGGGCTTGCTGCCTTACCTCTCTACCTGCCCCAAAGTCAGTCCCAAGGCAGCGTCATAGCAGAGAAGGCGCATGCCAGCTAGTCTCCTCCCCGGCGTGGACCACACCTGTTTCAATGAGCTGACCACTCCTGGAGAATGGGAAGCAGTCTGCTCTTTTTGCCAACACTAATCTAATCTTGGGCAAGATGCCTGTCTTCCTCCAGAGCCTCGGTGGCCCCAAGGTGGCCACAGTGAAGAAATAACTAGGAACAAAACCAAAAAGTGGTTCTAGATGTAAACTGCTAAAAATGGAATCGTGCCGAACAAAGAAATTGTAAAGAAGGACACACCTAGAGACCAAAAGCTTACAATTGGCTGGTTTATATGAATTTGAACTCAAGCTGTAACCTTTCATTAACTTGGGGCATTTAATTATGTAGATCTAATAAGATAAAAGAAGTCTAAGGCTTCTAAACTGGGAAGAGGCAAATATTCACACCTATTTCCACATTTCAGTGGCCTTTATTATTAGATTCTCAGGGACAGACCAATAATATTAGAACATCAAAACCTGTACCTCAGGCTTGACCCCAGAAACTGATTAAGGTCAAAATGTCACATCCCTTTCACTGTCAATAAAGAACAAGCATCCAGAAGGTGCTTATTTCTCTGAAAGATTTTAATGGTACAAAGAGAAGAAACCAAATTAATTGTCACCTTTATAATCCTCGGGCTTTTCAAATATCTGGTTTTTAAAAAGGCTCTGTGATCTCAGAGATTAAGGAAAAGAGAAGTGGAACTGATTTACAGAACAGCTTTATACCTAGGAAGAATATATGTTAGCCAGAACTGTAGCTAGGAGGAAGCAGAGATGGTTTGATGCTCTTAGTTGATCACATTTTGAGCCTCTCCTCTGTTTTGTTCCTGTGATAGTCTTTATGGCCTCTATCTTCAGAGCATCACAATGCCAAATTACAGGACTCAGATCTGCTCCAACCCACTCGGAGGGGCAGCTCTGAAATAAAATTAGAAATGGCACACTAATTCTTAGCTTTTTATTATAATTTTATTTTATTTTTAAGTAGTACTTACATTATAACAAAATGCCCCTTGTGTCCGCTAGACTCCAGTAGAAATGAAGTGGAAATTAGATACACAGGCGTGCATTCAACATTCAATCACAGAAAACCTTCATTCTTGTGTAAATTAAAATGATCCTCTGCACAGATGCGAAAGAACTCATCCAAGTAAAAACATTTACATGTAATTTACAGAATGTTTTCTCCCTTGGAAGCAATTGCTTCTCCCAGAATCATAAAAACCTACATTTTAAATGTTGACTAATGCTCAAAGACACTGAACCAAGCTAATAAACTGCAGAAATTGAAAGAGATCCAAATGGGAAAATGTAAAATAACCATATATTTTGATCTTCTCAAGGAATGTTTATCTGACAGTAATTTTAGTTACTGTATTAAGCAAATTACTTAAATTATAATTACTTGTCTTCTAAATTTTGCTCTCTAATAATAGGGCAAAACATACACACAGGAGCTCTATCATCCAATGTGGTTGATTGAGTTCTAGGGTAAGTTTTTGTTTTGAACGTTTTCCTTGGCACATCCAAAATAATGACTTTAGAAGGGCTGGTCTGCTGAACCAGTGCCAGCCACATCCACACCATGTGTGGCTTTGTCAGGGTTACCACAGGGACAAGAACAAGAGCGTTTCACGCGGAGCATTTGCTGTGACCATACCCCACAATTTCTCTGTTCACTTATTTATCGTTTATAACTTTTGTCAGAGGGGATATATCACTTCATCCATCTCTTCTTTATTTTCCCTCTCAAATAAGGATAGTAAATACATCCCCTTCCATGTGCTTGTGAGAATAAACAGAATTACGTCAAACTCCACGTCTAGGAAAATGCCAGGTAATGAGGGGGCTAGAGAGTGGGAACAGGTACTTCCTGAGCTTCAGTAAAAGAAAGTCACTGCAACTGAGAAGAAATTTGAGCTCTGGGCTCTTACAGCTCAAGCAAAAAGGGAACCATGATGGGTCAAAGGGCTGTCATTATCTCCTAAACAGAAGCACACACCTGCATCAAAAGATGGCCCCTCTTAGTTGCACGTTGAACTCTGAGCACTTTTTCCTGTGTTTGTGTGGGACGCTGACCGAGGTAATGGATGGGACCTGCCTGAGCAGCTCCACCAAATGCAATGGCATTTTCCATGTGGCCATTTTTCACATTGACCCTGTTCAAAGCCAAAGGCATCCTGTTAAATTAATGGTTCCACGTGGGTTGCATGGGGGAAGCTGTTACATGCTTGTATGGTATATAAATTTTTGGTCGTCAGGAAAGAGAAATTCATGGGGAGCAGAGCTGATGCTTCCACAGGTCCCTTGGGCTGCAACTCTCCCTTCACTAGAATTTGATGGGAGCAGACAGTATGGAATTGAGATGCAGAACACAGCCAGCAGCTATTGTGTGTTGCAGCCGCAAAAGAGCTGGGTGGTTGGAGTTTCTGACAAGCAGAAGTCAAGCTGGTGCTTTGTTATGAAAATCAAGAGCTGGAGGGATACCTCCCCTGTGTGGAGCCCCCTAAGATGACAGGTGAGCAGGATATGGGACTTCTGATGCTCCAGGACGCTGTATCATGCCCCTGGGGAGGATGTGACAAGACCACTGAAGAGGGTGAGGTCTGATGTACCACTTATCTACCTCTGCCCAGGAACTTGATGGGGCTTTGGAGAAAGCTTTATTTTGAATGCAGCAGCATAGAAATGGAGATGGTAGAATGGCAGTTACCCTCAGATAATGAACCGCCCTGCTGCCGCGTTGCTGCGTATCACTCTTCCTCTGAACCTTAAGAGTTCCTGCCCGAAACAAAGACCCTGGTTTTCCCATAATTGCTGCGGAGCTGTCACTTCTGAAAATAACTAGCCAATGGTTCTGTTGCTTGTCAGAGCTCCCCCGGGGATGCGGTGGTAGAACTCGCTCATCCGTGTGAAAGAGGGGGCTTCTCATCCTCCTGGCTATGGCAGGTGGATATGCTTCTTGCATTTTCTAAAACCTGTGTCAAACTGCTCATGTAAAAGTTGAAAAGGGAGAATAAGCCCCACCAGTGTCTAAGGTGTTCAGGTTTGTGGATTTACATCCTTGCCCAAAGCTGAGGCCTTCGAGAACCAGAAGGACTCTCAAGTCAACAGTGTTTTTAAAATTCAGATTTAAAAGAATCTCGCACACTTCCACAAAGAATTTGACCAATGTTTTGATTCACATTCTGGAACTGCCTTTGAGAAAATCCTGTTTAACTGGTGGGATGGTGGAAAGCATGTGTGACATTGAGGATGAACAGCTTGAAGTTCTGCTACAATCGCTGGAACAGAAGCTGGGATGTGGGGCTCTGCACAGGAGGAGCTGAAGGCCCCAGGAAGGCTCCAGCCAAAGCCACAATCTCCACCCATCTTGAAAATACATTTGCAAAGCAATTCTTTCTACTAAGCTTCACCCTGTCTCTGAACTTCTGTATTAAATATCCAGGACAGGCGCACTAGATTAAGTCTCTAGTGATTAAGTGTGCATGCTTATCAGATGTTTCCACCCCAGTGCAAGAGAGGCCTGGGATTATAGAAGGGTGGCAGAGGGTGTGTGTGACAGAGAGAGAGAGTGAGTGAGAGAGCAAGCAAGTGTGATTAGTACTTACAGGAGAAAGATGAAAGATGATAGATATATAGATAGATGATAGATGATAGAGATAGATGATAGATAGATGATAGATGATAGATAGATAATAGATGATAGATAAATGATAGATGATAGATATATAGATGATAGATGATAGAGATAGATGATAGATGACAGATGATAGATGATAGATAATAGATGATAGATAGATATATAGATAGATGATATATATAGATAGATACGTAGATAGATGATAAATAGATGATAATTGATAGATGATAGTTGATAGATGACAGATATATAGGTGGATGATAGATGATAGATGATAGAGATATATATAGATAGATGATAGATAGATATATAGACAGATGATATATATATATATTTAGATGATAGATAAATTTGTATTTATAGGGGAGAAACAGAGATGAAGACAGGACTTTACTTATCTGGACAACCTTGCATTGGTTACTTGATATCTTAGAATCTGTTTCTCCCAGAAGAGATGGAAATAAAAATATTGTTCTATATTCCACAGGATTTGGGGGAGAATTATCTTTAAAATTACATGTAAAACATTTGGCCCATGTAGCTATTCTCTATGCATTCATTCTTCTTAGCCATATCGGTTTCTGACTTCATTACTTTGCCTCAGAGTTGTCATAAAAGGAAAGGCTGAGTGCCCCTAGATGGAACTGCGATGAGAGGAAGCTTAGTTTTCCTTCCCATCCCATCCTGTGCTGTGCAAAAGAAAAGAGACTCCCTCTAAGTGTCCAACAGCGTTAGACAGGGTTAGAAACAGGGTTAGAAAAAGCTAATCTATATTTACATACAATGCTCCGAGGGGAACCCAGACCCGTTGGTGTCTAGGAGAACATGGTTATTTGCACGCCAGTGTTCTTTACACATTTGCAGAGAGCTGGCTGGTAAATGGTCCTTTAGGTCATGCTTTTAAAAAACAATCCCTTATTGCTTTTTGCTCACTGTTTTCAAAAGTCTCTGTTAATAACTGCATTTCGATCAGATTTCTTACTACAAATGAAGCTCCCATCAAAACTCTAAGGGCAACCCATGATATTATCTTTGGCAATTGAAATTCTCAAGGTGAAATACATACGTGCTGTAATTGGCACCTTTGAAACATCATTTTCCCATGGAAAGCTTTCAGAGTTGCTGCCAGCAAATCCTGCCTGGCAGGTCCAAAAAGGTGGGGTCTGAGTATGAATGCTTCATTACCAGCAGGGTTTTACCCAGGTGACAAGAGTTTCAGCTACTGTCAATCACGCCCATCTCTGCTCCCACAGGAGTCCACAGACACTAAGCTGGAGGCATCGGCCTGTGCAGATAAATAATTACCCCAGCTGAGCCACTTCATGGAAAGGTAAAACTCTTTATCAATATTGCTTGCCCAGGAGAAGCTGGGAAATCCGCAGGTCCATCAGACCCGCCTGGAAGCAGAGCGATGCGTGAGAGGTGAGCATTAAACCAGGAGCGTGCATTCCTGTTGCTCTGCGATTTCCTCCAGTACTGGAAAGCGGCTTCATCTGACATCACAGCACAGACGCAGCACCCCAGCACCTCCTTAAATCAATTCCCTTCCAAAATATTGATTTTTGTGAGCCAAGTGTGCGGTGAGACATTTGGCTCACAATGTCACAGTATCAGTGACTGATACACAATGTCACACAGTGACTGATACTGTGTGACAAGAAATAAGTAAAACTTCATTATGCTTGTATTAGGGTTTTCCAGAGAAACAGGACCAACAGGATATAGAAAAAGAAAAATAGATATAAATATATAGTACCTAAAATTTGATTACAGGAGTTCACTTTGGTGGTAGTTCTTAAGTTTTCATGGTTCTTGAGTTTTAAGTTTTTCTCAACAGTTCAAAATTAATTACAATACTGACCTTATACCATGCACCAAGCACTTTGCACTAAGATTTTAAAATTGACATACAAAATTTATACTTCTTTGTGGGTGCAGTATTATGATTATAATTATATATGTAAATTATAATCCTAATGCATGTATACTGTATGTAATGATCAAATGAAGGTAAACATTCCTACCTCCTCAAATATTATCATTTCTATGCGTGAGGAACCTTCAAATTCCTCTCTAGCTATTTTTAAATGTATAAATAATTTTTATAGACTATAGTCTACAGAAAGGAACAAAGGAATGATGGGGGAGGGTTAGAGGGTGGAAAATTGGTATCAAAACACAGGAAGGGACATAGTTCTAATATTATGTTACACTAGGATTTTACTTGGATTATCTTTTCTAATCCTCATAACAAACCTACATAGCAGGGTCTATTAGTATCCTCAAAAATGGAAGTTTTTAAAAACTTAAGATTTGGGGGGGGGGAAAGAAATTTTCCAAGATCCCATTATTAAGCAATGGGTCTGGATTCAACTGGAGCCTGTCTGCCTCCAAAATGCAGACTCTTAACCACTAAACTCCAGTGTCTGCCAAAACTCTACTTCAAACAATGATTGATGGCCATGTCAGCTGACTTTAATACAATGATCCTTATCACTGTAATTGATCTTTGCAAAGTCCCGGACAGAGGCAATGATTGGTTGAAACAGCTACTTGATCATCCCTAATTGCTTAACCCAAACGTCCCACTGTCTAGTAGTGGTGGCAGAAATAAAAGAAAAGAAAAACTCCTGAAAGAGTGGCTTAAAGTAGTCTGTCCCCAGATGAAGACATCACTATCCTCTGCCAAATCAAACAGAGGGAATTCTTTCTTTGGTTCAAGTTAGCATTTTTGCCCTCTGACAACACATCATGAAGTATACCAGAGGTAATAGAATTTATTCTGTTTTATCTTCTCCCCTTTACCTTCGAGGCAGTCAATGAAGAGTCAGAGAGATGAGTGTTGATTAAAAAGTGGATTCACTTCTCAGAGGTTCTCTGGCTGAGGATCGTGGGAAAGCTGTGAAAATAGATTCCTGGGCCCACCCCTCAAGATTGTGGCTTATCTGTCTGTGCTGAGAACTCTATGTTTTTTAGTAAGTGCTCCCTGGCATGGTTTTGAAGGCACTGCCCTGGAGGCTAAAGACCCAGTACTCCCAAATCAAGCCCACAATGACGGGGCAAGACTTTGAAGAGCTCAGGGCCTTCCCAGTTCCTCATAGTTTCTTTCCTCCTGGGATCAGGAGGAAAGAGTGTGGGGCCAATGCAGGGTGAAAATGCAGGACTCCTGTTTAAACCTACGGAGAATGCCAAGATGGTGACAGCAGAACACTGAATCAAGTGGCCTTCTGAGGGAACAGGGTGCACACTCATGAAGCTGACCCTCCTCCCCTCTAGTGTCCTAGGACAGGAGACTCAACAAGGAGAGAAGGATGAGGGCTGGAGCCCTTACAGCAATTGCCCAGCATGCTCGAGTACACGGATTCAAACCCCAGCACCCACGTACACAACTAAGTGTCAGAGCAACAAAAGCCACATGAAAAACTCAATAAAAATTGTTTCTCACTGTCCTCCTCTCTTTAAAAAATGAGAGAAAAAGATGAAAAATGTGGAAGAAAAACTTAAATATAGCTGGGTGATACCTCTGGGAAGACAGGGCTTGAATGTACACTGGAGACTCCACCGTAAAGTAATAAGTTAGGGCCCCACCCTGGCCGTTCCTCTGATCCCTGCAGGTCACTGTACTATTTTCAGTATCTAGAACTCTGGTGGGCTTCGTATACCCTGCCATTCTAATCACATGTCTCACTCTTGGCAAACAGTTTTCGGTCTTGGAATAGAAAAGTGAGTGCATATAACTTAAACCAGAGTAAGTCTGACAAGTATAAACTAGTGCTAAAATTTGAGAAATTCACTTCCTAACCATATGGGAATTTGAATATTATCATTTATTGCTTTAAATAAAGAGGTTGAGAAATTCAAATCCTAAATGCAAACACATTTGAAGGGTAAGCAGATGAGCAATCTATGCTTAATAAAAAGAATACCATGAGTAAATAGGAGACAGTGAAGAGAGTTTATTTCTTGCCAGGTAGCACTTTCTCAGAGTGAAGTGGCCCAGTCCTTCTAGAACACTCTCACCGCTTAACATAATAATTAGGCCATTTTCAAAATCTTGCCTGAATCCCACGGCCTGACTGTCATCACAAACACATACAGTCATAAAAGATCATGTACAATGAAACCAAAAGCTGGGTATCATTAAATTGATTTTCATGTCCATGCTGACCCCTACTACACCCAGAAAATTTTTGTTCCATGTTTCCCAGAGTACTGAAGCTGTTGGGTGGAAGCATAGAGCCCCTCTTGGCAGAAGCACCTGTGCATCTTTCCCCATGGCCTGTAAATATGAATATGCCACCTGCTGTCTGGAGAGCCAGTGATACTGAGGGAGCCAGCTCTCTATAGCATCATTCCCCCCGCACACTGACACACTTTTCAGCTCTTGCACAAACTCCTGCATTTAATGTGAGCTGTAAAGCTAGCTTGACAATAAATACAAGAAAAGGTCATTTGAGATTAAACACTGCTTTTCAATAATAGGAATTATCTGATGCAACGCATGGGCACGTTCTTCCTTCACCCAAGAGAGCTGGACACATTGTAGATCAATACTGAGATGAAGAAATCTAAGGTCTAACATGAAATGAGTGAAGATCTTAAACATTAGAGACATAATATGTGGGTAATGAGTGAGACACCATGATTATAGAAAATGAAGCAGATCAGATCATTTCCTTATTCTTGTCCAAAGTGTTTAAGTCACATCCTGCTCCCTAGTAAGCAGGGGACAGAGCTATAGATTCCCCCTATATCTGTGCTACATTTTTTAAAACTGCAGTAACTTTTCACATGGCCTTAGTTGCTCCAACACTCAGTTGTGTACAGTGGTGCTGGGGTTTGAACCCGGGTCCTTGTGCTTGCCAGGCAAGCACCGAAACCGCTGAGCCACCGCTCCAGCCCCCTGCAGTAACTTTTGATGACTTTTTCTCAAGGGACATGTAGTATAAAACAATTCATTGATTCAATTCCATCTTTTCTGTACAAAGTGAGCCTGCTGCTAATTTGGGAAGTTTGATATAACCTTGGTGACACATCATGAAATACTCGCCAACTTTCCTGAAGGTACAGAGGATGGTAAAAGAACGTACATGTGGAAACTACGGCAGCTAGTTCCATTAATAAAGAAGTAAAGATAAATCTGATAAAAGAAAGTGTTGAATTTGTAATTATAAGGCAAGGAAGACAAATTAAGTAGCAAGTCATTATTTTATCTCAGGTACTTTAAAATTTCTCTAGTTATAAAATTAGAACCACTTAATAGGAAATTTATACTTTTAATGAATAATCCATTAAAATAACTAAGCACCATTAGTGCTAGTACAACATACACCCAGAAAACCTTCTTATATCATATGGATATTATTAGAATTTTTTATGTATATGTCTTGGGCTATTCACTTGCCTCTTTTAACAAAACTCACATTACAATCAATAGCAGCATACTTTCTTTTCAGAAGGTGCCCAGGGTATTGAAAGGTCAACTAACAACACAGTGAAAAGAGATGTCACATAAATATGCTTATTTGTTCAACTATTTGTTCAATATATAGTTTTTAAAGATAATAGAAGTGCCATCAAAGGCAGTGCTACAAAGGTGAAGGTAGTTCAGTTCACCAAACTCTTGTTCATGGTGCCCTTGTATGTGCATTATGTCTGGCCTTGAAGTTGATTACAGAATGGGTATCAAAGAAAAAAATTAATTAGAACACTTCCTATTCTCTTGGAGCTATGAGAGCTGTTCAGGGAGCCGAATTTGCACTCTGAGCATCAGGTTGCGTGGCTCCATCCATCTGTTCTCATTGTTTGGCTGTTGTGAGGACCTGAACAGGGTCACAGACCTGGTGGAGGTGATGTGATAAGGATTTCCTTCATGCAGTGGACAAGCCCATGGGCAAGTCCATGACATGTTGACCTCTATGAATCCCTATTCCATACTCCAGGAGGGAAAGCAATGTAGAGGACAGCTACAGGCCTGGGCTCAGATCCACTCTGTCTCCTTCCAGCAGAACTTTGGCCAAGAAACCCAACCCTCTGATTGCTGCTTCCTCCTCCATAAAAGGAGGAGCATAACCCTCCCTGACTGGATGCTATATGGATCAAATTAGTTAATTTAGGTGCCTGCCTGGCATACAGTGCATTCCCAGTAAGTGTTGACCATTACCATTGATCAGAATGAAGTTATAGACTGGAAAAGAGCCCACAGTTCTTCTTAGTAGTAAAACTATTTCTTTTCTCCTGCTGGTACTGGAGCCTGAACACAGGGGCACTTTACCACTGAGCTACATCCCAAATCCTTTTCTTATTTTAAGTTAGTGTCTCATTAAGCCTCCTCAGTTATCAGGATTACAAGCCTGCTCCACCATGGCTGGCTAATTCTCCCCTTCTTAATTAGAATTATTTGATCCCTATTAGGGTTAAAATAACTTATATGTATTTTAAATTTTTCTGACAGTCAAACTTCTCTAATTATTTAAGAACAAAAATAGTTACAGATTTAATTCACTCTATTAGAAACAACTGGTTGGACTTATGAAAATACGATTTGGAGCTGGGAGAAATTTCAGTAGGAGAAGAAAGTCTAAGAGGAACCTGGAACAAATGGATAGATTTTTGAATGATGTGATCAAATATTTCCTGTTCTTAGATCTCTCTAAGAGGCCTAAGCGGGGAGTAAGGTGAACTGTTAAAAGTTCTAGACAGCACTACCCTAGAACTTAATGGTACCCAAGGAGCAAAATTTTCATTTTCTGATACACTGAATAATGAGGAGCAGTAAAATTCCTAATTTTTTTCACTTTTGCATCTGTTCTTTTATTTTAAGGTCTTGCTGGGTAATCTTTAAAACAAGATTGGATTTTAGAGATTTGTCTTGTCTGGTTTATTATTTCAGTGGGAAAATTGGCCTCAAACATCAGTCTGAAATACCAAACTACAATGTGGATTTGTACCGTTTTTATAGTCTGATCCTTAAGCCTAAATGTATTCCTTTTTATATTAATAATTACTAAACCCCACTAATTTTAAAGTTATTATGTAACTCCAAAATTTCAGATCATTTGTTTATGTTTTTCTTCCATTTAAGTAAAAAATTAGAGTCTGTCAAGAAATAGATTTCTAATTAAATATCCTAATTTAACACTGTCAAAAATGTTTAGATTAGGTTTGTATTAATGGTCAGTTGGTCTGCAGAAAGCTCTCCAGAGCATGTACAAGTATCTCATTGTTTTATTTTCTAATAAAGAGAACAATTATACTAAAACAACAGTCAAACATTTCCTTATTTCCTTTATAAAGGTCACTAAATATTTCCATTGCTACCCCCATTCCCTCTTTTTTTTAAAGAGTGAAGGACAGTGAGAGAGAGAGAGAGAGAGAGAGAGAGAATCAATTTTTATTGAGTTTTTTCACATGGCCTTTGTTGCTCCGACTCTTAGTTGTGTAGGTGGCGCTGAGGTTTGAACCCGTGTACTTCTGCATGCTGGGCAAGCACCATAACCGCTGAGCCACTGCTCCAGCCCCACTATCCCCATTCTTAAATGGTACCATCCCTGTTTTATCAAGATGGATATTGTCCTCAAAAGCAGAATGATCTAGTGGAGTAATTCTGGGAATTGCTGGTTTGTGGGTCTGGGAGAGCTGCTTTTTGCAAAGCTGTCTTTATTTCTCACTATCCCCACAAAGCCCTTCTCTCTTCCTGGGCTTCAGAAGCCCAGAAATGGACAACAATCAGTCTTAGAAGCAGGAAATAGGTGTATGAAAGTAATATAAATATGCATTTGGAGCTTAACAAACAGACCGTTATAAATAGCACCTATTTTATTTTCTTAAATTTGGACTAAAAGGACCTCTATAGATAGCAAAAGGTAACCTAACGTTATAAAAATGAGCTGCAACCCAACAAGAGTATATTTTTCAAACAAGTAGAGCCTCAGCCAATCACAGACTGCCATCCGACCGGACCATGTCTGAATATGGCCAATGCCTCCCAAGCTTTTTTTGCTTGTCACTTCCTTTTTCTGTCTAAACACTATCTGCCCCTGTGCCTGAGTGGAGTTCTCCTCCCCTCGTTCTGAATGCTGCCAGATTCATGAATTGTTTTTGTGCTGCTAAAAGTCTGCTAAATTTAATTTTTCTAAAGCCTTTCTTTAAACAATAGCTTCCCAATTACTGCACTAGATCCCTACCCAGAGTATTTGCTACCTTCTTGTCCTGCTCATCATCCAGAGCTGCGCTGTCCAAAATGGTATCCGTTAGCCACAATGAGCTCTGGAGCACTTGAAAGATGGATCAGCCAAGTTGAGATGTGTTGTGTGTGTGTATTATAGGCACTGGCATTTGAAAACTTTATATTGAAAATATATAAAATTTCACATTAATAGGAATTAATTACAAGTAAAAATGAGCATTTGGCTGTATCAAATTAAATACAGGTTATTGAAGCTAATTGCATTTGTTTCTCTTTGTTTTTAAAAATACAGCTCCAAGAACATGTGGAAACCCGTATGTGGCTTTGGTTGTCGTTCTGCTGGATAGTGCTCATATAGATTCTCTCTGATTTGTGACAGAGCTCTGTTCACCCGCTGAGCACGTCCATGGTCAACTCCCTTTCCCTCATTCCTCTTCAGGAGCTACTCAAGTAGGAAGCACTTCTGCCTCCAGCAGGATGGCACCTGCTGACCCTCCTGGAGGACAGGACCTGGAGCCTGTATCCCACCATCTTGGAGGGGGTGCCCAGACAGGAGAAATGGCTTGCCAGAAAGCTGCAGGGATCTGGGCTCCCAGAGCAGAGGCTGTTCTATCCTTGGGCCAGCCTGATGCTGGCTTTCATGGTAAGAGGGGAGTCCTGTCTCTGCAAACTTCCTCTCCCTTTCAGAATGTACTTAGTTCCTGTGTAATTGACTCACATGCTATTCTCAGTCAGAAGATCCTGACAACACATTTCTTGGAGAAATTTCTAGGCTGAAAAATGAAGTGAACATTCCTTTTTCCTTTGTTTACTTAAGTGGTCACATCCCCCTACCCACTGCAAAGCCATCACCATCTGTTTTCTGTGATCTAATTACAAATGGAATAAGCTCTTAATTCCCCTTTCCATCACTTGAAGATCTATGACATGAAAATGCTTTGGCAAATACTTCCAGAGCACTTATTTTTGTCATGCCTTTGATACAACTTATAGGAGCAAAGTTATTAGTTTGTGCAGAAATAAATTTCACTCAGAGGTGTTTCCATGACAGAGACTGAAATGTGTATTATGTCTGTAGTCTGCCTGGCTTCCCAATTTGGTGACTGCAGCCCTTCTTAGGAAACCAGGGAAATAATAAAGTATTAAACAGGGAATGGAGTGGTGGCTGGGTGGTTACGGCGCTTGTCCGGCATGTGCAAGTACACGGGTTCAAACCCTAGCACCCACATATACAACCAAGTGTCATAGCAACAAAAGCCATGTGAAAATCTCAATAAAAATTAATTCTCTCTCTCCCTCTCTCTCACTGTCCTTCTCTTTTTTTTTTTTAAAAAAAAATGTATTAAACAGCAAGCTAAGTGCTTTTAAATGCCAGGTAAAATTTTAATTCTTTTAAAAAATAATTATCACACACTTGAGAGCCTTAGAAGCCAAACGTTGCTGGCTGTGTAATTTGGTTTCATATTTCTTGTACACCAGAGTGACTTTTCTTCCTGTCATAGTTGATCTTCACCCTTTACCATCTGGGGAATTTGAACTCTATTTTTAGCCATTTCATGAGTTGCCAATTTAATGCATTTAAAAGAGTGCAGAGCAGATGTCTAAAACATTGAAGGTAATTAATTAAGTCCCACAATTTCCAGACTACACAAAAACAATTTGCCATTGCCTGTAAAATGGTATAATTGAGTATTATAAATGTTTCCAGGCCAAGTCTTGCTATGAATTATTTAGTGCATCTGTCCTAATTAAAGACCTATTGGAAGATTAATGTCTCGTAACCTGACAAACTACTTTACTTAGTAACAAATTATCCATATAATGACCTCAAACTAAATTTATATAACCCAAGAAACCATCTGAAAGAACTTACAAGCACACTTCAGTAGAAGGAATTTTTACTGCGTTTTTACCTTCATCTGTATTCTTACAGATTTGGATAATTATAAATGTAAGTCAGTCTGTTCCAAAATAAGTTTTCTAATGACATTTGAATTTTATTCACAATCCTATAGAAATATATAATTCCCATTCTCTCCAACTTTCTTGTTACACCTGACAAAGAATTTGCTTTGAAGAGAAATAAGTTTGTAATATTAAATTCATTGGAAATTTTGGAAAATCTTTTTTTAAAAAAAGTTTGTATTCTTGGCTTGTGTTTTAGCATGCAATTACCCTTGAAGGAATAGAATTATTTTTCAGCAAGAGAAGAGACAAAATTATTAAGCCAACAATATCTTGGGTTAACCATTAGGACATTGCTGTGTCAAAGCTAAATCTCAGGGAGGTCCATGGCATTACAATACTGAAGTTACTTAAATCTAAACTTAAACCAAACTAGAAGTACCTATACTCCCTGGTATTAGGTATCTACTGTGCATACTATAATCTCTGTGACACTATTAAAAAGAATCAATGGCATGCCACATATCTTATGGGCAACAAAAAGAGTTTCCTTGATCTCTGCCAAAGTGATTGGGATAGGGGAGAAGCAGGGTCAGCAAAGGGAAAGCTTGCTACATTTTCCTTCTCAAAAACATCATTCATTTCCTCCCATCACAAATCCACTGCCCTTATCAAGAACTTCTGTGAAAGGGATTTTACATATTATTATGAAAGTTTTAAATAAAATCTTTCCACTTCACTTTCACAGAAGATTTTCATATTTTTTTAGAAAATCCAAAGATATTTTTCTCATTACTACTTTATTCACTAGTGGCCATATTTTAAAGCATAAAATATAAAACCATCATCAGTACAAAGAAAGAAATTAACAAGTACATTAAAGTGGGGCTGGTGTGGTGGCTCAGCAGTCAGGGCGCTTGCCTGGCATATGCAAGGATTCGGGTTCGAACCCCAGCACCACGAATACAACAAAGTGTCAGAGCAATGAAAGACACATGAAAGACTAAATAAAATTGATTCTTTCTTTCTTTCTCACTGTCCCTCTCTCTAAAAAAAAATTTTTTTTAAAAGTACATTAAAGTTTCTCTGGTTGGCTACAATTGTGAGAAAATAAATAAGACTAAATACATGAGAGTAACATGTACCCATATATATCATTATGTACCTGTACATACATCATATGTACCTGTATATATCTGTATATCTGCAGATACACATTCACACATATGTGTATATATACAATATATTCACATAGATATGTATAAATGAAAGAAATATTTGGAACAGTGCTTTATTGTCATAAGGCCAGCAATTTCTTCATAAATTATAGTTTTCTCTCATTTGTATAGAGAGATTAACAGTTGGAAATTTTTCTTCTTCCAGTTTGGATCTTAACATTCATAAAACCATTGCTATTTAGCATCCCCTCGATAAAACTTTCTTTTCCATGCCAAGTTTCTCATACTGGACAATAACTCAATTTTGTCTTGAGCAGCCCTGGGTGAACTACATACTTCAATAGAACTTCAAGTCTTGTGGTCCTACAGGAAATGAGCCCAACAGGGTGCAGCTGCTGGCATGCTCCCTCTGTCTTCATTTTGTTTACAGAGTATTTGGTGCTCTTTTAAAATGACTTTAGCCAAAGTGTGCCACAAGCAGAGTGAAGAGTTTCTCTAGTTACATGCAATGGGCTTACTGCTGTTTTGCCTGGTTGGAAGAGGAGGGTAGCAAAATACAGTTAAGAATAGAGGAAATCAAGAATTCTTCCAAAACATTCATTGTCACATTGTACAAATTTGGAATATAAAGAAAAGTACAAGAACATAATTAGGATTGTCCATAATCCCATGAACCAATGATAGACTGTTAGCATTTTGGTATACTTTCGTTTTTTTTTCTATGTACCCATTGCAAGGTGGAACCCTTGCTTAGTCTTGTTCCTTACTGTTCTTTCCATTATATCGTGAGCATTTTCCAGTAGTCCTGGTGTCTAATCTGTCTCTTTGAGGAGATACCTCTTTCCCATTATAATTATATGTACTATTGAAATAATGTCTTCTCATATAATTAAGTTTCAGATGCCTCAGAAACCAATTCAAGAAATAAGCTCAAAACTATTCCCCAAGATTTCTGCTCAGCAGTGGACATGTTATGAATATCTGCTTGCAGCTATATACATTCACCTGAATTCCTCAATTTCTGGAAGTAGTTTATTAGGAGAAAAAAAATCCTTGCTCACTAAGATACAATGATAGTTTTAAAAGTAAGTGTTAAATATAATATAATTGTATAAATCAAAATCTGATTTTTTAATTGGATACTATTAGGTGAATGAAGGTTTTATTATTTTAATGAAAAATCAGAAATAGAACTCAGTTGAATAAAGCTTTAAGTGTATTTTATATTAAATCTATTATTCAAATATTCTTTGGAAATGTTTTTTTCTTATTAGACTAGTAGTTTATCAATAGGCTTCAATGCATTTACTGCTTAAAAAGAAAATCAGCTATTTACTCATCTGTTTACAATTGTTTTTGTACTCAGAACTTACTAGGTTTTAGCAAAATACATTGGGAGTTTTGTTCCTTTGTCTTATAGTACCTCCTGAGAGAGACACAGAAGGTTTAGTCTTGCAAATTCATAATGATTATCTGTAGTTGGCATCCACAATTCCCTGTAGGCAAAGTCTCCTTTGAAATAATTTCAGAAAGTATCAGGAAACCATATGCACAAAAAAGAGAATCTTGGAGTTATTCATTTGTGCATATATTAGTTCACCCAACAATTTTTAACCTAAGGCAGGCAACAGAATGGAGAAGCAACTAAACTTAACAATGTAATAGGAAGGTAAAAACGTACCAATGTATTATATCTATGCAGCCAAAATATTATATGACTCCTCGGTCCAATCAATCAAGTAGTCTGATTGCAAGTCTTTCAGTTTCCTCCCTTCTCTCTGCTCTCTCTGTCCCTGTCTCTCCTGTCTACACACACACACACACACACACACACACACATGTCAGCATCTATGTCCATAATACACTCAATACTCCATGCATGTAAGTCTCAACATGCCTACCAGTGAGTCTCAAATTTATTTCACTATTAACTAAGAAGAATGTATGATGTGTGGAACCTTGGCCTCAGAAGATGGCTGCCCAGCCAATCAATGGCTCTCTGGTGAAATAAGTTTGGAAAAGCAATCTACTTTACTTCTGTAGTATACTTTATGATACGTATCAGCATTGTAAAGACTCTGAAAGAATCCCTGCAATAAAGAAATGCATTTTAAAGTTGCTTGCCTTCAAATGCTTTAGCCTGGAAGTATTTGTCTACCATACACTGTCAACCACAGGCAATAGGCAACAGAACACACAACACCGCAGGGATAGGAGGTTCCGAAAATTAGGACTAGACACGTGGGGCGCAATAAGATTCATACAACCATCATCTTTCTCTCTAGGACTCTTTGAGATTCGTTTATAAAAGTTACATAACTGGAAAAGCCTTGTTCTCACATAGCAAAATACATTAATGAATCAAACCAAGGTGACCTTAGGCCATCCTATGTCACAGATTCCTTTACAGTGAGTGATCTGACTTAATGGGCTTTGTAAAAAATCCAGTATTACTCCTTTTAAATATGGCATTCTGTGATCTTCCAAAAATAATTTGTGAAAAAGACATCCCATTTCTAACACCTTTCTGGGGTCACAATTCACAGGCGCAGCACAAGATGGTAATGCCCCCTTTATCTATTAACTGAACAATTTCTTTCTTTTTAAAAGGGAGAGGGAGAGAGGGAGACAGAGAACAAAAAAAAAAAAAAAAAGGAAAGAATCAATTTTATATAGTTTTTCATGTGGCTTTCATTGCTCCAACACTTTGTTGTGTACCTGGTGCTGGGGTTTGAACCCATGTCTTCATGCATGCCAGGCAAGTGCGGAAACCACTGAGCCACTGCTCCAGCCCTGCAAATAATTTCTTTATTTTTAGAATAGTCTTCAAAGTTTGTCAATATGAAAAGAGTTGTTAAAGCTAACTGCATCCACTTCAAGTACCACTTCAGGACCGACACCTTCTCTGAAGAACTCTCAAACAGTGAAATTGACATTTTTAGCCAAGTCCCTCTGAGTGAAGATGAGCAGGACATTCCCGCAGGCAGGGAATTCAAGTTACTCAGCATGTGTGGGTGAAGATGATATTTATGCTGTAGGTGGCAGATCTCCATGTAATATCCTTTAAAGAGGAAGGAAATGAACCTGCAACATGAGAAGAAATAAGAAAGTGTCTGTCCACCACTGGTGACAGACAAAACCTAATAGTTAGGGGGAGGGTTGGGCAGCTAAGACAGTAGTGACAGGTGGACCGCAAAAGGTAAGACCTTGAGACCTTCGGTCCTGTTTGGTACCATATAAACATCTGCATGGAAGAACATATCATAATAGGGAAACCAAAAAGAGGGGGGAAATATGTTGCCCAACTTCATCTTTAGCTCCATTTCACAGCTCCGACAAACAGCCACTCACTCACTTCAGTGGCTTTTACAATAGGTAAAAAAAATCTTTTAGCTTTACATCATTACTAGAGGCAGCGTAAAGTGCTCTTTAAAAGGATTTTTCAAGGGGCTGGAGCGGTGGCTCAGCGGTTTTGGCGCTTGCCTGGCAAGCACGAGGACCCGAGTTCAAACCCCAGCACCACGTACACAACTAGGTGTTGGAGCAATGAAGACCATGTGAAAACCTAAATAAAGTTGTTTCTCTCTTTCTCTGTCTCTCACTGTCCCTCTCTCTTTAAAAAAAAAAAAAGGATTTTCAAGTGTTCTGCAACTTCTTTTAAGATATTTAGTTGATGAAATTTTCAGTCTTATAAATCAAGGGAATTATATCAGAGAGTTTTCATCTGGGACAGCCCCACTCCCCAATAGTCCTTCTTCACTAATGGGAATTAATCCCAAAATGATATTCCTGAGGCTGTACGGAAGTTTAGGCCCTTCGAGACCATCACAAGTTCAGAGAATGTAGAAAAACACTGAAGATGCCCAGTTTCTATGAATTTTAAGAAATATTGGGGCTGGAGCAGTGGCTGGGTGGTTACGGTGCTTGCTAGGCATGCGCAGGTACACAGGTTCAAACCCCAGCACCCATGTACACAACTAAGTGTCAGAGCAACGAAAGCCATGTGAAAAACTCAGTAAAAATTGATTCTCTCTCTCTCTCTGTCTCTCTGTCCTTCTCTCTCTAAAAAATAAATAAAGAAATAAAGAAATATTGCTTCTAAAAGTTATGACCCACTAAGGGAAGGTTCTGGAGAATGAGACTGAACAAATTATGTCTGAATATGACATAATAAATTCTGCTATTATGTATAATTATAATGTACCAATTCAAAATTTTAATTAAAAAAATAAAAATTAGAAAAACCATTAAACTGTGACCCTTTATGACACTGCCACTGCCAGATGAATGATCTCTTTCCCCAGTCCTTATTAAAAGGTCAGTCTGTAAAGGAAAGTCACTTCCCTGCAGGGCATCTCATTCCTTCATCTGTGCCCCTTGCTGTGATTCCCAAGCCTACACTTATTGTACTTTTGAAAGTGCTCATCCCAGCTAAGACTAATAGGCAACACACGTTGAGGACAACCGTTATTTTCCATACTTGAAGTCGGATAACACTGACCACAAAACACTCCGTCATGGAGAACGTACACCACTTTTACGTAAAAACACAAAACCTGGCAATTTCCCATTTGCCATTTCAAAGAGGCAATTTCTAGAAGTGACAATAAAAGAGAGTTTTGAATTTTGTTTAACGTAAAATTTTGCTTAATATTTACTTTCACATGTGAACTCTATTTGATTGCATAAAATGTTACATTTGTTCTAGGGCAAATTTGATATTTCAATATATTTTAGTACCAGGAAGCAAAGTATGAATAGCAAGAAACTCTCTTCCCTCAATGTCTAGCTTTTCAAACTCCATCCCAGCACCCATGGTGCAAGTGAAACTTCTGGAGGATGCCAGAAGCTGGGTGGGGCGGGGGTGAGTAGAGTTTCCCACGCCCTGATGGGTCCTTTTGTCTTGGTAGAAAGAATGCATTTGTGGAAAACTGAAGAAATGAAAGGCAAGAAATAGAACCAGTCTTGGTGGAGGGAGTTGATAACTTCTGGAAAGGCAGAAGCTGTCAAAGAACAGGATTCTTGAGTCAAGCAGTGGCACAAACCTGTAATCTTAGTGGCTTGGGATACTGAGATGGTAGGATTGCCAAGTTCAGAATCAGTCACAGCAACTTAGAGAAATTCTGTCTCAAAATAAAATATAAAAAGAGATAGGGATGTGGCTTAGTGGTTAAACATCCCCTGGTACCAAAAATAAATAAATAAATAAATAAAAATAGGATTCTCTGGCAGCCTGGAATACCAGACCACCATGGGTTCAGTTTTCAAGGGAGAAGAGCAACACACACCTCCCTCCTCCAACACTCAAACTGATTCCCCAGAGCATTTGGATAAATGGAAAAAATAATTTTACATATGTACACAGACGTATACGAATCTAAACTAAACAACAAACAGGAAATCCCATCTCAAAGCATTTGTATGTAACATCTCGTCGCACCGTGGAAGTGACTTTTCTGGAAAACTCTGTGTTAAAGAAGGTAAGAACTCAGAAAGACAAAGGATACCCTCAGAGAATTCTTAGCAAGGATGCTTTCTGGCCTCGAATTGGACCCCTGTCTGCTGAGCTGTCATCTCCATCACGAGGCACCGCAATGCATCTATTTATGTGCAGGCTGTGCACTCAGTTGAGCTACTCTTGGCTCAGTGTCACTGAGCAACAGCTGCTGTCACCGAGCCAGGGAGGAATATCTGCCCCAAGTTCACGCAAGGAGCACCCTTCAGACATGATACTTCAGGATTTATTTCAGCCTGTTTTCCCCTGGGCTTGCAGGGTAGATCTGGAAAGAAGGGCCTGGGTTTCGAAGGGAAACCAGGAGAGGGAGGTCAGGTTGCAAACTCAGGCTAAACCTTGATCTCTCCTGCAGAAATTCTCAGTCCCACAAAAGCCTACATTTTTTTTTTTATCATTTGTAAAGAAGTCTGGTAACGTAAAATTGTCCGTGGGCCATGAGCATCACAAACTGAGAGCTAATGCAAATGAGTTTGCCCTTTCTACATAGGAAGCTTCATTGCAAGCTCAGGCAGATACTGTGGGTTATGACTGTGGGGCCTGGGGTTGTGACCGACCAGGTGACTTTTGCAAATAATCACAGTCAGTGGCAGAAAAGGGGTTTTCTTTTGAAAAGTGGTTTTATTAACATGTAGTAATTGTACATATTAATTGGGTTCAGTGGGATATTTTCATACATGAATCAAGCATGTACCTACCTAATTCAAGCCCCTATAATGCACCTACACCCTCTGTGTGCTGCTGGAGATAAGACATGGGACTTCAAGCATGCTAGGCAATCACTTTACCATGAGCTACATGCCCAGCCCTGCAGAAGGGCTTTCTATGTGTACTACCACCTCTCTGCCCCCAGAGTGGAACTGACACAAAGACTAAAGACATGATTAGTACTGTCAGCTGGATAGTCCGGTGACTTGATTTCTGCTATATTTGGTCAGTTGACCTTAACTTTTGGAAAGAGAAAACTTTTACATAATCATACAGGTACTTTCTATAGTTCCATTACTATCTATATATTATCTTTTAATTATTGTTTCATGTTGAGAAGAAAAGTATGAATAAATTTATTCAGGTAATTCATTTTTTATTTTGAAATTACTTTTTCTGATGGAAGACATTTGTATAAAAAAGTCCTATTTATGGTTTTTGACAAAGCAAGCTAGTAAAACACAGTATTTGGTTCTATTGAAGAAAGCCATCTTGAGGTGCTTCTGTTAGAAGCAGACTGGGATTGAGACAGACAACTTCTTTTCCAGTTTGTCCAAAGTGAACACAGGGGTATGGCCAGCCTGAGAAACTGTAATTATAGATCCATTGGTGGCATTTATAAGGTCTTCACAGTTCATAGATCATGGCCTTTATTAAAATTCCAAGGATTTTGAAGTAAAAAAAAAGTTTATGAATATCTATGCATTGGTGTCTTAAAATATTTAACCCTTTAAAAAATTGCAATGTTTCTGGGTTGAATGGGGTCATTACTGGTTGTTATGGGTTGAATTGTGTCCTCAGAAAAAAATATGTTGTAGTCCTAATACCTGGTACCTATGAATATGATCTTATTTGGAAACAGGGTCTTTGCAGATGGAAGCAAGTTCCGATGAAGTCATATGGGATTCTTGGTATCTTTATGAGGAGAGAATAGAATATATAGAGAGGAGGCCAGATGACAAGGGAGGCAGAGACTACAGTGATACCTCCACAATCCAGGAATGAGGAGCATTTCCAGCACCCACAAGAAGGTAGGGAAAGGAGGAAGGATCCCCCTGCCTGGCACCTAGAGAGAGAACATGGTCCTGAACTTGATTTCAGACTGGAGTCCAAAGCGGAGATAATAAGCTGATATTGTTTTAAGCCAGTCAATTGAACATGATACACTAGTCTAAATATTTTTAAACAAATATGATAGTTAATTTGCATTATAGGAAATTTACTTTCTTATTTACTACCTGATATAGATAATATCCACTGTGTTTAAATATCAATGGATACAAATTATTTTCTGATGTAAGCTCACATAATTACCTTGAATTTCAATTAGAGAAAAATTTTCAACAATTCGGTTTGGGTACTAAAAATAAATACATAAGTAAAGAGGTACATAAATAAATAAAACAGAATAAGAACTAATTAACTTGTGGCAACAAACCATGAGAACATACACTGGGATTTAGATGTATCCCTAACGAAAAATAAAAAATGCTTTTAAGTGTGTCGTGTTTGGGCTGGAGCAGTGCTCAGAGGTTCCAGTACTTGTATGTCATGTGTCATGTGCAAAGACCTGGGTTCAAATCCCAGCACTACATGCACAACTAAGTGTCTGAGAAACTAAGGCCAGATGAAAAAATAAATAAAATTAATTCTCTCTCTCTCTTAAAAAAAAAGTGTGCTGTGTTATTAATTATCCACTTTGGTTCCCTTGTTGGGCAGCTATTAGTGAAATACAAAGGTAAATTAATATTCCTAGAGTTTGTTTCAAAACCAAATAACTATTTTGTCTTTTACCACTGGTGGGCTGCCTGACCATGTGTTAACTTATGAAGGAAAGCCAATAAGGTTTAATCATCTCCATTTCACCTTTCCTTCCAAGCAGCCTTTCCCAAATTCACAGACATCCAGATAGTTTCATCTATCATTTTGCCATAAGGAAACTGATGTCTAACACAAATTTGCTTTTATTACCTGTCTTGCCTCTGTTCTTTAGGCTGTTTTCCTATTGTAAATGTGTTGGCTCATCTACTATGGCTATAATGAAATATTTGGCTTACAGTTCTAGAAGCAGAGAATTCAAGCACAGCCTGAGCATTGAATGGCATGGGGGGAGGGCTTCTTGCTGCATCTTGACATGAAGAAGGATGTTACATGGTGAGATAGGGCAAGTGAGTTCGCTCAGCTCTCATTTCTTGTAAAGCCACTAATGCCATTGTGTGGGCTTTACCTTCATGACCTTATCAAATTGTAATTACTTCCCAAAGTCCCACCTATAAATACCATTAGCATATAAATTTGGGGATTAAGCTTCCAACACCTGAACTTTTGGGGGCCACATTCAAACTATAGCAGACTACAAGGTCAAGTGCTTCAGATCTAGGTAGAGGAGCATCATGCCAGCAAGTCTAGCTCTCAACCATGACAAGAGTGTTCAGAGGATACCTGGTAAATTGTCACCACCTACACCTTCAACTCAGCAGATTCGATCTCAGAGGGAGTTCTCAAAGGGCTCCCCATACACTCTAGTGGAATGCCCAGTTCCAGGGGTTGTGAGCATTCACGTTTCTGTTCATTTCCTAAAAACACAGAGTCCTTCCTCAATGGACACTTCGACATGAGGCCCTCTCTGCTCCAGTGAAAAATATAAACTCCCTGTTGTGAGATATAAGAAGTCTGATGGTCCATTTTCAGAATGCAGCCTTAAGGGTCCCATATAAAAGGAAGCCATCTTAAGTCAGGGAATCATGAGGCTAGGAGGAAGCCATGTTTAAAACACCCCAACATGCTTCTCCTTACACCTGTAGGGGCTGCCTACTTCCTGTACCCTGCTTACTTTCTTTGACTTTCTATACCCTGCCTACCTATTTCCTTTAACTAGCCCTATCCAATCTTAGCCTATCATGTAGATTGTACACCTGAGCTCCTCCAATCAGAGTGAAGGGCAAGATTACATCAGATTGGGGATAAATAGCCACAGAGTTCCGCATGTGTGTGCTTCAGAACTCCCCCTTAAAAGCTCACCCTCTCATGGGAGTAAAATTTCTGCCTTGCTTACCCACCTCCAACCATGCATTTAGTTCTAACACTGTTTGGGTTTCAATTCCATTTCCCTGTTTTCTTTTTCCTTCTTTACATATATCTACAAAAGAGTGTCTTACCTATGCTGTTTGTCTTTCTTTGCACTGGAACGCAAATTCAAAGGATTTTTGACTCCCTATTTCACAATTGTATTCTCAAAGAATAGTGCCTGATATTTGGGAGGCATTTAACATATACTTGAACAACTGAGGAGAAATCCAGTACTTTCTTTCATTGTAAAGTACCAGAAGTCCTTCATAGATACCCCTAGCACAGGTTCTGACTGATTTATAACACTGAGTACAGTTATTATGCTTCTATATGTTGAAGGCCACATACAGGAATGGAGTGAGAGAGCCATAGACCTGATGGGGAACTGCTTCTCTATCATCAATTGTACATTATAAGCATTTTATCATTTTTGAGATTGATTGTCTCAGACTGCCAGGGCCAGTTTGCTTAATTACTTTTGAAACATTTACAAATGTACAATATCTAAGAGCTTCATAAATCTACAACAGAAGGATTAGGTGCCTCCAGTGCCCTTAAACTAACATAATAAATTGCTCAGAAGGGACAGAATACTAAAACTCAAATTAAACAGTGATTTCTAAAGGCTTTAACCATAGCAACCTAAGAAAATGCATGGCAACAGAAATAAATGTTTGAAGAGGGACCAAGAGTTTTAGCAGCCCTTAAGGGAGTGAATTGCAAATTTGAACTTTATCTGTTCACAAAGTATGGCCAACTGACCAATGGCAATTTGGCTGAGCAACATCGATGAGGTTCATTAGAAACATCCAGATGGTAAACAATCACAGTAGATTCAGAGGGAAGCTATTGATCCCCTCAACAGTAACTGGACTGCAATTGGTATGCTACAACCAAAGCAAGCTTAGATCGTATGATAGATGTACTTGTAAGAAACTGCCAGATTATTTTCCAAAGTGATTGATTTATTTTGAATCCATAAAATGGAGAATGATTAACATTTTAACATTATCTGACCCATGAAAACCATCTATTTCTCCTGTTTAAGTCTTTAATTTCTCTTTTAATTTGTCCCTGTACAGAAAATATTTTTACTGTTATTTGGCCTGTTTTTTTTATGTTCAATTGCTCATTGCTAGCACATAGATACAAAAATGAGTGTTTTACAAGTCATCATGTGCCCCTCAAATTGCTAATCTCACTTAATAGTTCTGATAGTTATTTTGTAGATTCTACCAAGTTTTCTGTATAGTTGGTCACATTATTTGTGAAGAAAAACAGATTGACTTTTTCCTTTTGACTCTGGAAGCTATTTATTCTTTTTATTTATTGTTATCTGGCTAGACCCTTTAGTGAAATGTCCAGTAGAAGGGATGAGAGCAGATACCCTGTTTTTTTCCTACACTGTCAGTAGTAGGCATATTGTAGATGTCCTTTATTAAGTTAAGGACATTCTCCTTTTCTGGTTTGCTCAACAGTTTTTATAATCAGGAATTGATGTTGAAATTTATCAAATGCGTTTAAAAATCCATTAAAATTAATAATCATATGGTTTTCCCTTTTTTATTTTTATAATAAGGTGAATTATAGTAATTAATTTTCAAATGTTAAACCAACCTCATATTTCCAGAGATAAATTCTACTTGATTGTGATGTATTATCCTTTAAAAGTATTGATGAAATCCATTTGCTAATGTTTTGTTCAGAACTTTTTCATCTATGTTCATGAAGAATATTAGTTTTAGCTGGGGTGGTAATGTATATCTGTAATCCCAGCAACTCAGGAGGCTGAGGCATGAGGATCAAAAATTTCAGGCCAGACTGGGCAACTCAAAGAGATCCTGTCTCAAAATTAAAAATAAAAAGGATTGGGGATATAGTTTGGTGGTAGAACACCCCTGAGTTCAATCCCCAATATAGACAAGGAGAGAAAAAAAAAAAGAATATTGGTTTACAGTTTTCTTGTACTGTTTTTTCATTTTTAATATATTTTATCTTAATCAACATATAGCAATTGTACAAATTTAGAGCATGCTGTTTAACCTTTCAATAAATATATGCGAGGTGTAATGGTTTGGTAATTAGCATCTCCATCACCTTAGACATTCATCATTTGTTTGGGTTGGAAACATTCAAGATTCCATCAATGTATTTCATTTTGGTATCAGAGTCATGGTCCCATAGAATGTGTTGGGAAGCAATCCTTAGGCATACACTTTCTGGAAAAGTTTACGTAGACTGGGTGTTATTTCCTCCTTAAGTGCTGGGTATAATTTACTAGTGAGGTCAATGGTCACTTCATACATAGTAGTTGAATTCGTTTTGACTGAAACATATGCATGGAATTTGATTAACTGCATTTCAGTCCGCAGTGTCCCTCCTTTCCTTCCTCCATCCTCCTATTCTCTTTCCTCTACTCTATTGGTCTTCCTTTCACTCATTTATTTGTTTTTGATTGGCACTTTATAGATATAAAGGTGGAATTCACTGTGCTATATTTATACATGCACATAGCCTGATTCTGTTAAATTCATTCTGCATTCCTCCCTTCCTGTTGCCCTCTCAATCTCTTTCTAATCTGTTGATATTCTCTATATCTTTATAATATCTAATCCCACCTCCCCCTTTTTTTTTTGCTTCCTTTTGCTCATATGGGAGAAAACATTTGATCCTTTATTTTCTGAGTCTGGCTTATTTCACTTAGCACAATGTTCTCCAGGATCATTCATTTTCTGGAAAATGCCATAATTTCATGCTTCTTTATGGCTGAGTAAAACTCTATTGTGTATATACTTGTGTAAATATATTTAATCATAAATTTAATTTTTATATTGATAATGGGTTATATTGATATAGGGTTATATTGATATAGGGTTCTACAGTTATCTATTTCCTCCGAGCCTTAGGAGTTTTTGTCTTTCAAAAACTTTGTCTATTTCACCTAAGTCATGGTTCTTAACAAGAAGCAATCTTACTATCTTCTTCTTCACTTGATCCTTTTATCATTATAAATTGTGCTAACCCTTGTTATATTCTTTGCTCTGAAATCTACTTTGCCTGATATTGATATAGCCATTCCAGTTTTTTTCGTTAGCATTAATACAAAATATATTTTTTCCATTCTTTCACTTTTTAACCAATTTTTGTCTTTCTGTTGTTTCTTATAGGCAGCATTTAATTGAGTTGTGCTTTTTAAATAAAATCTGAGAATCCCTGACTTGTAATTTGGATATTGAGACCATTTGCAAGCATAGGGATTATTTATATGTTAAACAGAAGTATTCTGATCTTTTTGTTTGAATTTATCCAAGTGAACCCAAATACATTCAAATATTTGCTACCTAAACTCTAAGAGTTGGAATAAACATTGATGATCTTGTAGTGCAATGCCTTATTTGATGCTTGAAACTCTACAACATCTCATCAAGTTGACCCTCAATAAAAATCAAAAGTAGTGAGAAAAAAATAAGTAGCAAGGGAGACCATCTCAGTTTATATGATTGGCATGCAATCTTGGGCATAATTTACCTTTCTAGAAAGTCAAAGTTTTCTAGATATTTGGAGATTATATATATATAATCTTGCCTTCTCTCTCTCTCTCTTGATCTCTCTTTCTCTTTAAAGAGAGATGGACAGTGAGAGAGAGAGACAGAAAGAAAGAAAAAGTTTTTCATGTGACTTTCTTTGATCTGACACTTTATTGTGTACGTGGTGCTGGGGTTCAAATCTGTGTCTTCGTGCATGCCAGGCAAGTGCCAGAACCGCTCAGTCACTGCTCCAGCCCAAATCTTGCCTTATCTAACCAAACATTTTTTCAGTGCTTCTGACAGCATCAGAACTAAAACTATTGATCTAGTTGTCCTAGACCTCTGTATATATGTGTCCTTGTTATATCGAATGCCCTATTTTATACCATCATTGAATTCCAAACCTTACCCATCTTCCTAGCAAATTTCAACACCAATTTCATTTATTCATTCAACAATAACTAACCAGAGCATTTACAATGTATAATTCAGTAAGAATTAGTCAAATGTGTATTAAAAGCATCCCATCAGAGTACAATAAAATGTTTCCTTGTTCTCCCTGAAACCTTCAGTTACTAAAGTTTTTTTCTTTGCTTTTATTCTTAATGTTAAAACTGTGCACTCTGACTATTATTTTTCCCCACATTGTATGGTATTAGGGATTGAATCCAGGGCTTCATGCATGATGGGCAAGTGCCCTACCACTGATCTACACTCTTGCTCTCCTCCCATGTGTGTCTATGTGTGTGCATGTGTGCAAGACACAGGGTCTTCCTAATTTGGCAAGGCTGGCTTGAACTAGCAATCCTCCTGCCTCAGCCTCTCTAGTAGCTGGGATTTCAGGAGTGCCCCACTGCACCCGACCTTGTGCACTACCCCTTCAGCTTGGCTCACTTTGTTCTGTCTACATTTTCTATTGTGCCTGGAGTAGAGGAGGTGCATCTACTGATTAGCTCATCGATTTAGATCTGCTTAGTGGACACTGATTTTCTTTATAAAAAAGAACAATTGGTCCTAACTGCTATCTTCATTATTTTTAACTCCTCTACTTTTTTAGTTGTTGAAATTTCTGTGACTCAGGATAATACTATCCTTTGGCCATTGAATTATATGATATTTGTAGCCATTGTTGATAACACTTAAAAATGTGCATAGGAAGTCATGATGTTTATTTAGTGATCCAAGATACAATGGAGAAAGTCAGATTGGGGAAATCATAATCTCTCGTCATCTCTCACCTGCATTGTGCAAGCTCCAGCCAGCGCCAGGTTTCGCTAACTCTAACTCCTCCTCCACATGCAGTTTTTTCCTTCTCAAAAACTGCTCAGTTCATACCACATTTATTACTGAAGGCTGTTAAAATTCAGGGGTTCTCCATGATCAAATGAGTATAATCTATCTCCTTGCCACAGTTTTAAGATTCTTTTCAGTGTGGTTCTGACCAAGTCTTATTGTTTCCTCTGGTCATTTCCTTTCTGTCCTGCCCAAGAGCAGGTGTCTCGTCCTGCCAAGGTTGTTTGCATGTGAAACCTCCTGTTTCTCCTTCTGTAGTCCCCTAGGACACTTCTACTGTGTCTTCCGATCTAATTCCAAATACTAACCAGTCCCATGGATGCTCAGCTTCTGAGGTCAAACAAGACTGGGAACACCCGGGGACATACGGTGGACGCTCTCCAGGCAGATCCCAGGTGTCCCCAGCCCTCTGAAGCCTCCCAGCCAGCTCCTAGCCAGCTCCCAGCCTCGGCATCCTGACCAGTGATTTCCAACCTGGACTACACATTAGAATCACCTGGCTAGGTTTATTAAAACACCAAGGTCTATACTAATTGTTCTAAATCACAATAAGCCTGGTGCTGAATGGGTCCTTAATGAGTATTTTTAAGCAATCAGCCTATTCAGTAGAAATGAGAATTGATTTTTTTAAAAAACAGTAATGGACTAGCAATGGAATATAGCTTCAGAAAATTCAGAATAGTTTTGATATGTTTTTATTTTTTTTGTTTCTGACAGTAAGGGATATTAATGATAACAAACAATATTTATTCAACTTACAGGGATTGTTATGTAGAAAAATTCATTAATCATAATAAAGCATTGTATCCATATGCAGTGGTAACGTAAAAGGTCAGAGTCATTAGGACAGGTATTTCAGAGAACAAAGTTTTTCTTTTGTAGAAATTTAATGAACGAGGCTTTTGGAAGAAAACATTAACTGATCTATTAAAACATTCTTCTGTTCTTCAAAAGGTAATTTTTCTAAAGAATAAATATTTGAATATCGTTGATATATTTAGGATCTTTGCTACTTTGTTTACTTTAGTTCTTCTTTGATCAGTGTACACTGTATGCACGTATGGAATTATCACACTGAACCTCATTAATATGTATAATTAATACAGGTTAATTTTAGAAAGGAACTGAAAAAATACTCCTCTGAAAGTATTCAGTTGACTGCCTTCTTCTGCCTCAGCAGATCGGGATATAATTTAGCAGGCCTGCTCGCTGGGTGTGTTTGAGAATTACCCCAATGTTGCTTCATGCTTGATATTAATTTAGCCATGTGCTGTGGCTCACAGGTTCAGATTCTGAGATCTGACTTTCAAAAGAGCCAGGAGTGGCTGACATGGGAGGTGTTGGTTATCAGCCCATATCATTCACAGAGCTTTCTCTTCTCTTCATTGAGAAGCAGCTTTTTCTGAGATTTCCCATGGCAGGGACCCCAGTGACAGTCCTATTATGGAGACTTACAGGAAAGAGGCCATGAGAGAAATTTGCTGCACGGGACATCAATATATCTGGTTGGCTGGAATGGCTTTGACCTGTCAGCGAGCTTAGCTTCAGATGTGTCCATTCTTTAGAAGGAAACTGAAGGAGACATCAGACTCTGTACAATCTAACGAACCTCTAATTTAGCTCTAGGATCCATCTTCTGTTTTTTTCCTTACTGATTCTCAACCAGTGAACCAGAAGGGAGTCGCCTTCATTAATGTAAAAGAGACAAGAGCGATGAAGGCATGTTTTAAAGACTTATAAGAAATGAATGTGGATGTGTGTATGACTCTTGTGCTCAAAAACATTTCCAGCAAATTACTTGCATTGACTCTAATTTAATGTAAATGAATGGATGCCTGGGGGTGGTCCTGCATCAGCAGAAAAGAACACAGTGTTGGTTCAAGAAGGGAAGGGTAGTTCTCTGCCTCCTTCGCAGCATTTTTAATTTAAGATATCGGTTGTCTCCATTGCTCATTGTGAATACTACTTCCCTGTTATGCATCCTTGTGATGAAATCACTAAAAGAATTAATGCAGAGGATGAAGCAGTTCTGTGTGGATATTTTTCAATTAAAACACTGGTCTAGGGGCTGGAGCGGTGGCCCAGTGGTTACGGCGCTTGCCAGGCATGTGCGAGTACACAGGTTCAAACCCCAGCACCCATGTACACAACTAAGTGTCAGAGCAACAAAGGCCATGTGAAAAACTAAATAAAAATTGATTCTCTCTCTCTCTCTCTCACTGTCCTTCTCTCTTTAAAAAAAAACAAAAAAACAAAAAACACTGGTCTAAACTTATTTTAAAGCACTGCTAGTTGCATCTTGCATCAATTTGCATAGAATCAATTCTGTCTCAATATTAAACCCACCAGCTAACAGCTTTCCTTTTTTAGAGGGACTATTATATTATTGAAAATATGGGTAACTAAGAATTTATTGAAGAAACTAAACATGTGTTCATAACATATATAATAGGTAGATACTCAAAGTATACAATATAATTATTCTAGGGTCTTCAAATATTTCCCACATTCTGTCCAAATAGAAAAATGCCAATACTGTTAATTAATCACACTTTAAAAGATTATTCTTACAATTATTATGATATTATTATTCATTATACTGGATTTAAATATAAAGGTCCATAAGCTACCTCAACCATAATATATGGTATTTATGAATATAAATGTACCATATATGTATGGTATATATGTAAATACAACTGAATGCTGTATTTCTATTATGCCAAATAAATACTTGCTTATCAAATATTATAAAAAATATTTATGAACCTTTAAAACTGGTATTACATATTTCTACAAATTTTAGGCCTTTGCAAGATTAAAGCATAGTAAATATAAAAGTCTAGTACTTATAGATCTAGCTATTTTAGGAGTTTTGCAATACCAAAGAGATATGTTTAGACTAGTAATTATGCTTTGAACTCTATGTAGTAGTAGATTTTTTTGTCCTGAAGGACTAAAAAGTAAAAACTTAATCACAATTCAGAAAAATATTTACATATTGACATGCAATATTTATTTTCTAATACAATTTATTTATTTATTTATAAATAGAGAAGAACAGTGTGTGTGTGTGTGTGTGTGTGTGTGAGAGAGAGAGAGAGAGAGAGAGAGAGACAGAATCAATTTTTATTGAGTTTTCCACATGGCTTTCTTTGCTCTAACACTTAGTTGTGTATGTGGGTGCTGGGGTTTGAACCCTTGTACCTGCACATGCCAGGCAAGCACCATTACCGCCGAGCCACCGCTCCAGCCATCCTAATACAATTTAAATGAAACTTTTGCAGTACAAAAATCTGGATTTTTTTCTTTGTTCTACATTTTATTGGAATATTCAAACCAATGGACCTGTTAGATGGACTTCTGGTCCCGGATTTGGGGTAAGCCAGGGAGTATGGCGAGTTGATCTTAAATAGCTAATAGTTCTCTCTGGATAGCAAACACATTTTCAAAAGTTTTTTAAAAAAAAGTATGTAAGTCTAAAGCATTCTCTTATTTTGTCTAGAAATATTTGGAACAAGACTCATCAATGTTGAACAAAAACAGATGGGAAATGATTACCTGGAGCTTGGTTACAAAAAAATTAAGAAGTAGTGAGAGTTGAGGACAGGAAGCAGAACAGGACCGTTTCTAATTCTCCGAGATATACTGTATGATTCTGTTCCAAATCTTCCTCCTTGAAGTTTTGCTTTCTAAGTAAGGCTTATCTTTTAAAGATGAGTCAGTGAACTAGTAAGATTCAGAAGCTAGCATAATTTTATAATAATTAAAACCAACACAACACAAAATTTAAGATTGAATAACATATATTATTTTTGGAAGCAAAGGTGCCTACTTGCTGAGAATATATGAGTGCAATATTTTTGGTACTATTATTGAAATATTAACCTCCCACAAACATGTTTTTAAAAAAGCTCTGACATGGAATTGTATTTCCTCTAGCAAAAATGATAGAAGTTTAATTTTAGATATTGGCCTCTGCTGGTTAATTTTGAAAACAGTTAATTTTCATCTCTAGCAAGTTCTAGATGATCTATACTTATCAAATAATGTGGGCTTTTTAAAACCTGGGCTATATTTGTATCCATAATAAATTGCCTTGCTATGTCATCATTTAATTAACTCACAATAAGTTCACCGCATGTCACCTTGTCCTTTCAAAGCAAGAAAACCATGAAGCTTGCTGGCTTTGTACACATGCTTCCTCAAGATTCTAGTTATTCAAATAACATTCATGACACTCTAAGCCACTTTGAGTTTTTGTGTAAAAATAAAGGAATGCAATGTCAAGTTTAAACAAACACGGGAAAGCATGCACAGTGAAGACGCCAAGCAGATTAAATTGCTTTTAAGTCAGAGTATTTGCTTGTCCTCATTTTTATCATGATATGTCTTAAGTTACCAAAAGTGTATCATTCTTCTTTTTAAGACAAATGCCTCTGTCACCATGTCCCAGAATCTAACTAAAAATTGAATAAAACTGCACACAGACATTGTCTTCAAGCACCACGTAGCATAACAAATATTTAACTCTTCGCCTGGATTGACGCTTTGCCTCTACCCCGAGTCCTGCCCTGGCCTGCACAAAGCCTCAGGTGATGGACTGTCTTCTCTTACTGGCAATGGCAGTTGTGAACATGCTAACATACAGGGTCATGGACCTCTTTTTCACACACGGAGGCCTGCCTTGAACTTATTTGGACAATTAATCCTAAAGCTGCATAGATCAGCAATAATCCATTAGACTAAATCAGGACACAAAAAATAATGCTTACCGTCCATTAAGCACTTTAGTACTAACATAATACAATACTAATAGTACTAAAATATGACCTTGAACGTTACCTCTGAGTAAATCAAAACCCTTGTATAGGGACCACCCTTAGGATAAAAAAGCATAGATTTCTCATAGAAATAGAAGAAAAGAATCATATAACAAACAAAACGAGCCTGCTGGAAAATTTTGGAATATTACTAACATACTGAAACATCCAGAGGAAATATAAGAAATAAATTTTAAAACAATGCTGTCAATATTAGATGGTATTCTGCTTCTTTCTGATTATATCTGACACATAAATTGCACCTGTGAATTTTTTCCTCCAATTTTTAGAAATTAATTTTTGTATACAAATGGGAAGGATTTTTTAAAATTAGATATTCAGGCAGCATCTGGTTATGGTTGATCACTAAAACGCAGTGTTAAAATAATCCATTTTATAAATGTGTCTTGGATTTAGCCAGAGCAACCCTCGCAGAGAATTTCTAAAGAAGGGGTGGCAAGGTACAGCAAGGCTTTGTCCCGTAAGAGCACAGGTAGGTAGCGGTGACAGACTCTGGCCTTCACAGCCTAAAATATTTACCAGCTGACTCTATACAGATAGTTTATCAATCCTTGACCTAAAGAATTCAGAAATAGGCAAGAATGCTGACTCTATGAAAAAAAGATTCAGGGATGGAGCAGTGACTTGGCAGTTACGGTGCTTGCCTGGCCTGCGCAAGTACACAGGTTCAAACCCCAGGACCCATGTACACAACTAAGTGTCAGAGCAATGTGAAAAACTCAACAAAAATTGATTTTCTGTCTCTCTCTCACATTGTCCTTCTCTCTTAAAAAAAAAAAAGATTCAAATCCAAATACCCAGGAGAATTTATGCATCTTAAATAGAAAGGAAATGACACCAAATACAGGAAATATGGTTTGATTATATCAAAGTGCTATTGCTGGTAAAGTTGTGGGCCAAGTTGTGTGGTTGAGGTCTGGCTTGTGCCCTCACGATGTGTGGTGATTTGTGTCTACAACTACCTAACTAAGGGAGTGGGTGTTATTTATCATAAGAACTCGAGTTTGAGAGTTGGACGATTCAAGTTTTTTCTGCACCATTTATTAGCCTTATATCGTAGTTGAATTTGTTGATCTGAATGAAGATATTGCAAGTGAGAGTACCTTCCTTAGTGAGTTGCCTCAAGGATTAATACTTAAGGTGTGTGGAGGGGGCTGGAGCAATGGTTCAGCATTACAGTGCTTGCCTGGCATGCACATGAATGCAGGTTCAAACCCCAGCACCCATGTACACAATGAAGTGTCAGAGCAACAAAAGCCACATGAAAAACTAAACAAAACTGATTATCCCGCTCTCTCTCACACTGTCCCTCTCTCTGTTAGAGAAAAAGAAAAAGGTGTGAAATACAGTCAAACTGATGTTTCCCCCAAGGGACCACACCTAAAACAATTATCCTATGAGATTATAATGGAATCAAAAAATTCCTATTGCCTACTAATGTTGTAGTCAACCTACTGTCATAGAATAACACATGACTCTCATGTTTATGGTGATCCTAGTGTACATAAACCTACTGCCTTGCCAGGCATATGAAAGAATGGGACAGACAATTGTATATAGAACACGTGAAAATGCCTAAGTACTGGCTTATGTGTTTATTGCACTATACATTATGATTATTTAGGGTGCTCATGTGAATATTCAAAAAGGGTGGCTGCAAAACAGCCTCAGGCAGGTCCCTCGGGCGGGATTCTAGAAGAAAGCATTGTTGTTGTTGTTGTTGTTTTGAAGAGAGAGGGACAGTGAGAGAGAGAGAGAGAATCAATATTATTTAGATTTTCATGTGGCCTTCGTTGGTCCAAGACTTCATTGTGTATGTGGTGCTGGGGTTTGATCTCGAATACTCCAGCATGCCAGGCAAGCGTCGTAACCACTGAGCCACTGCTCCAGCACAAGAAGGCATTGTTAATACAGCAGGTGACAATTCCATACTCATTATTGCACCTGGAGATCTTCTGGTGACCAAATGTGGAGGAGGAAGACAGTGATCCTGACCCTGTGCTGGTGTAGCCTAATGTGTGCATTTGCATCTTAGTTTTTAACAACAACAAAGCTTAAAAAGTAAAAAGAAAAAAAAATAAATAGAAAAAAACTTATAGAATAATAAAATAAAGAACGAAGACTTTTTTTTACAGCTATGCAATGTGCTTGTGTTTAAAAAGTTAAGTTAATAAAGTAAAAAATTATGGTAAACCAAGGTTAATTTAAAATTGAAGAAAGAAAAGAATACAGTTTTAAAATAAATTTAGCATAGCCTAGATGTGCTGGGTACATAAGGTCTGTGGTAGACAGGGTCAAGTCCTAGGCCTCACTCGCCACTCACTTGCTGATTCACTGGAGCAACTTCCAGACTTGCAAGCTCCATTCACGACAAGTGGCCTACACAGGTGTGCCATTTTCATCTTTTATACTGCAGTACAAGTTCTATGTTTAGATACACAAACACTTTGCACTGTGTGACAACTGCTGACAGCATTCATCACAATGATGCCTGTTTAAGTTTATATCCTAGGAGCAGCGGGCGACACCATATATGTAGAGAGAGGGCACCATACCATCTAGGTGTAACTACACTCTATGGTGTTTGCAGGATGGTGAAATTCAGCCTAATAATATATTTTTTAGAATCCATTCCCACAACTGTACTTAAAAATAGGTCCAGCATGTAGTACATGCACAGTAAACCTTAGCTACTACTGTCTTCCTAACTCAAAGCTGGGAGTCACGCCAAGATTTAAGACTTTAGGATTACTCGACTCTAAACTATCTCAGATTTCAGAATCCTGAACAAATTAAGTAGTAGAAATAACTTTAGAGCTCATTCCATCCATGCTCTTCATTTTCTTTCTTTCTTTTTTTAAGGACAGAAGGACAGTGTGTGAGAGAAAGAGACAGATAGAATCAATTTTATTGAGTTTTTCACATGGCTTTCGTTGCTCTGACACTTAGTTGTGTACATGGGTGCTGGGGTTTGAACCCGTGTACTTGTGCATGCTGAGCAAGTACCGTAACCACCAACCCACCGCTCCAGCCCATGCCCTTCATTTTCTAGGTGAGGGAACTGAGGCTTAGACAGTGGTTTGTTGAGCTCTTGGCCTAGTACCATAGGTTTTGTGGTACAAATATTTTTCAATATAAGACACTTCTAATAGGATTTTCTTATTTCCCTCCAGGTCCATCTGCAGTGAGATTTCATCAAGTACATTTTCTATTCTGGAAACAAAATTTTAGACATAAAAAGTTAGATTTTAGAGAAATAGAACAATTTTCTGGATAAAAGGGGATTGATCAGTGGATGCTAAATGGAGGGGGCTAAATCTGCTTACATTGAGTCTATCTCACAGATATTCTGTAAAAATGAACCATGTCATATTCCTGCCACTGATCATGAGTAAGGACTATAATGTTGCTTGCCCAGCTAATATTCTTTTAATCTCATACTTTTCTTTCAAGAAGGAATTAAAAAATTGTTTTTAAATTTAGGAGTCTGTTTTAGCCACCAGTTGCTGAACTTTGACATCAGTAAACTACTGCATTAAGAAAGCAATACTAAAGTGGGTTTTTAGAATTTTTGTTTTACAGGAAATGGTTCTTATTGACTGCTTTAAAATCTTAGAATAGATTTTATTCTAAGCAACAATGTCCTTGCCATATTTCAAGCAAAACAAGTTTCTACTTACAGTTAGCTACTCCTTCTAAAAGGAAAGTGCTTGAAAGACATCACTTAGGAGCTAGACTTATCTAGGAATTATACATACCTCTGTTTAATAGCATGGAGATTTCCCCTGAAGTAAGGAAGGGAGAAGTAAAGGAAAAGAAGGGAGGAAGGAAGGAAGGAGGATGAGGACACAGAAGGAGGCGGCCCAGGCTGGCTAACCCTGGGCGTCACTGTAGACTTGAGAGCATCCAGAGAAGGAACTCACCTTTGCTCCTGCACATGTGGCTGGCAAGAGGACGAGTATGCTTTGAGCAAAATATATTATTTAACTCCTTGGTTCTCAGTGATCAAGTAGTTCTTCATTCATAAGGAGTTCCATTTTGAAAGAAGCTCATAACAAGAGTTCCTAACTTTTATATTTTTTGTGCCTGGGGCCACTTTGGCAGTATGGTATTGTCCATCCTGATGTTTTTGTTTGGTTGAACATTTTATGAAATCTTTCTACTTTGAAATAATTCTAGGTTCTTAGAAAGTTGCAAAGATAGGTACAGGAAGGTCTGTATAGTTTTCCTCTGCTTTCGCCAGTGTTAACATCTTTGATACAAAAATTAGGATATGGGCTTTGATGCAATCCACAGAGCTTTATGCAGATTTCAGTGGTTATCTCCAGAATCAGGTGTCACGTGTGTACATATGTGTGTATAATTCTGTGCAATTTTGTTAAATAACATGGGGCTTTGTGTAACCACTAAAACAATCAAGATACAAACTGTTCAATCAATTCAGGTCCCGTGTGCTATACCTTTATAGCCATGTAGCCACCAAATCCTTATCCTTGGAAACTGCTTTTCTTTTCTTCATTTCTATAATTTTTTATTTCAAACATGTGATGTAAAATGGTATCAGACTTAGCTGACCTTCCCAAATTGGATTGTTTTATTCAGCATAATTCTCCTTTATTTTTTAAAATCTTTTTTCTTTTTTAAAAAGAGAGGGACAGTGAGAAAGAGAGAATCAATTTTTATTTCGTTTTTCATGTGAGCTTCATTGCTCCAACATATTGTTGTATACGTGGTGCTGGGGTTTGAACTCACATCCTTGCACAAATCAGGCAAGTGCGGTAACAACTGAGACACCGTTCCAGCCCCATAATTCTCCTTTATTGATAACCATTGCTGAATAGTATTCCATGGTATGAAAATACCATAGTTTGTTTAACCATACTCCTCTTGATGGACACCAGAGTTGTTTCTAGCTTCTAGCTATTGTGGCTAAAGCTACTGTGAACACACATGCATACATTTTTATGTAAAAATAGTTTTCATTTTCCTAAGAAATGTCTAAAAGTGCAGTTGCTGAGTAGTCTAAGTGCATGCTTAATTATATAAGAAATTGCTGAGTACCTGAACAAGGTACCTTCCTACAACGTATGAGTAATACAATTTCTTCTCATTTTGTATTATCATTAATTTTTTTAGTGATTTTGAAAGTTATGGAGTGAGATTTCACTGTAGTCTTCTTAATTTGCATTAAAATTTGCTAATGATGTTGAACATCTTTTAGCTGCGTATTTGCCATCTACATATACTTTTTGGTGAAATTTCTTATTATGTACCTTCCTTTTTTTATTTTTTAATTATTGGGTTTTAAGAGTTCTTTACATATTCTAGATATAAGTTCTTTGAGTGTCATGACACTCGGTGGCTTTTCATCCTCTTAACAGGTCTTTTACAGAGCAAAGATTTTTCAATTTTGGTGAGATCTAATATATCAATTTTTCCTTTTGTAGATTTTCTTTTGATATCATTTCTAAGAAATCCTATTTACCCATAGATCTGACTATTTGTTCCTAAATCTTTTATAGTTTCAAGTTTTACATCTGTCCTTCATCTTGAATTAATTTTTTATGAGCCTTTCTGGAAAACTATTTTTGAAAGCACAAAACATATAGGATTAGAAATAAGACCTATTTCACTGAAATACCGTTATCAACTGCTTTAAAAATAAACACTGGCATTTTTAACATCAAAATCTATCAGTACAATAAAGAAATATCATCAAAGGGTGACGAACGCGAAACCTATTTTGAGATATCCGCAACAACTAAAATTTCATGAAAATGTGTGTGATTTCTGTTGGTCTCAAAGTCATAGATATTGCCAATATGACGGCATGCATTTATAATAAAATAAATCCTAAAGCTGTGACAGATGTTACTGAAAATAAAGATGTATTTCCCCCTATAGGACTTTAAAAAGATTCTGGTCTAAGAATCACTTAACCTCAAAAGGGAATGAATTTATGTCATGCAGATTCAGAGTTGAAAAGCGAGGATCAACAGGTAGATGCTATGCGATCACTAATATATGATTTTTAAAGCATTTCAATATAAATAATAAGAGAGGATGGAATATTTAGCTGTCTGCTACCTAGTGAGGAAATGCATTTCCTTATCCAGAAATTTCTCTAGCAGTCAGAGAACCTTCATCAGGAACCCCGTAGGGAGGATGGTAATGGGCATGGCTAAGACCCTTGCATGAGCTGGTGAGAAAGGCTGTCAGGTTCCTGATTGTGTCCAGATTGTGTCCTAGTGACCCATCACCTAAACCAAACACATAGAAAAATTACTGCCCACGCAGGCTAATCCCAAGCCAGGCCACCGAGGATGCCTGAAAGTCGTTGTTAATTTTTCATCCTTATTTTCTAAAACATTTAATAGATTGCTGACTATTCAGTATCAGAAAACGGTGCTGTTTTCATTACTACATGTAAATTAATCTCCTGAAAGAAGAAAGCACAAGCGTTTAGTAGCACGAGATTGTCCTGTTTTGACAGCATTTTAGTTATAGGTTCAAGAGTAATTACTGAAATAAATCATCAATAGGTGGTGGTGATATTGATTTTGTGTCAGCACCTGAGTAAACTATAACCCCGCTTCAGTGTGGAGCCATGTTCATTGTCTTTTGTGCTTTATTTCTGAATTGCTGTCCAAAAAAGGCTTTTTAGCTTCCACATGAAATTGCCTACTGAGTTGCTTTTCCCAGGAAACCTCCCTGCCCACATCACCTCGCCCTCCCCAGCTCTCACCCACCGCAGTCTCCCTGGACCATTTTACAGAGCTCTCTTAACTAGTGTGAAATGCTAATACGGATTGCTGTGATTTTCCAACAAAGCGAAAAGAAAATGTGATTACTGGTCAGAGGGTTTCATATTAGCACTTGCTTCTGCTAATTTAAAAATAGGCTGGACTGCAGGAAAAGCAATTTCCTCCCTTAACATTAGTTTCTTCTGCTGTTCTTTGTTTAATAAATATCCTCTGGGCCCAAACTAATGTGTACAGGGGAAAGAGAACTGAGCTCTTATTCTGTCAAATGCAAACTCTAAATGTAGCCAGATTTAATATTTTTAAAGACCACTTTAAACTTGATCTCCAAACTCAAATGAAACAACCTCCATGGTTTTATATATTTATTTATTTATTTGCTGGCTGGCTGAGATAGAAAATCTTTGATGCTCTGAGTTTATTAAAGGTGGGTGAAGTTGAGTGGCAGGACAGTGAATCAGGATAATCTAACCTTAAATAAACTCAGATTAAATAGTGTTTGTTTCATACCAAGAAATGATCCTCTGGCTGATAACAAAAGGCAGATAACAAAGCAGAACATAACAAGCCAAAGCGTCTACATTTGCCAAATCAAAAATCTCCATCTCATTTAGTTGTCTCTTACATTTTGATGAGGACTAGCTTTGTGCATCCTAGAAAACAACTCTCCCCCATTCCTGTTTAATTGTGCTCTGCCTTTTGAATAAACATTGCTGACTTTTCCAGTTCTAAATCCAGACGTGTTTTCCATTTTCAACTCTTGATATCGCCTCTGATGACACAGACATGTAAACAAAGCTCCTCCTTCCGGCTCTGTGCCCTATGCCTGGTCAGGCACCAGGCCATACTTTCTACTCTATAACTCATTTGCTTCTGCTCACTTCCAAGATTTTCAGAGCATCAAAGAAAGCTTAGACTACATATTAATGAATAGCATTTTGGCATCTGTGTATCACTTCATATTTCACCAAACTGCTCATTGAAAGAAGCATACTTGCCTAGATTTTTTGCCAGTAAGGAAACTGCATTACACATCCCGTTCACAGCAGGGCTTGAATTCTTGTTTTCTACTTATATCTTTCAGTGCTATCAGTGAAGCACTTTTTTGTGATGT
Organism: Aplodontia rufa; assembly: GCA_004027875.1. Lineage (NCBI taxonomy): Eukaryota > Metazoa > Chordata > Mammalia > Rodentia > Aplodontiidae > Aplodontia > Aplodontia rufa. The sequence continues at coordinate 6,534 of PVKS010007852.1, read as the reverse complement.
TTCCTAGGTTTCTTCAACTCTGTCAGCTATTCTTTTGAGTTCTTCTCTTCCTTCTGCCTAGATCAGGTGTCCCCTATCCTGAGTCTCTGTTTGGGCTGCCAGAAATATTCCTGGGTCTTAGATAAACCCCACCTAACACAGCTACATGCATTTTTGGACACCTGACTAAAATGATTCTTTAAATGGTTGCCCGTGTAATAGATGCTGTATGGAACTGCCCCTAAATGGTTTTATATGTTTCACCTCGGCACAGTGCCTTGAACATAGTAAACATTCAAACGATGTTTGTAGAATGAACCAGTGAATATACTCTTAGAATTCTCTGACATCCATCAAAACATGTCCAAGCCGTCTCTGGGGGATGTCAGGCTAATGTAAATGTGAGTGGAAAACTCAGCAAATGTCAACAGGCTATAAATAATCACTTGGTCTATCAGTGCAGGGAATTTGCATATACAGACATTTCCTTTGATGAATGCTAAAGCTCATAATGAAAAGGAACACGTATTTTGAAAAAATTAAACATCAGAACTAATACAGTGTAAAAGAATGGGCCTTGGATCAAAGGCCTGCCTGCCACTTTTCTTAAACAAGTTATTCAATATTTTTCTGAGCTCCGATTTCCTCATTTTCAAACAGGCTTAATAATATCTCCTTTATTTGATGATCTCGAGGATCGAATGAGACGAAGTCAGCCAAGAGCCTTTGGACACATAATGGGCCTTTCTGCATTTTACTTCTTTCCTTCCTGCCGTTCCATGAGGGCAACATTCGGGTTTTATTTCTGAAGAACTGAAAAGTCCCTAATTGATCCAAATATGAAATTCTCTATAGGTAGATTACAAGTTTGGAAACTTTAAAAAATTTTTAAAGATTTATTTTGGATACCCTCTTTGATCGGCAGAAAGAATGCTCTGTTCAGCTGGAATTCTTTGACATGTATTCATTCATCAAAATACTAAGCTTGGCTCTTGAGACAATAAAAATAAGAATAAGATGTGATCCCTTTTGCTGAAGCTCAGTCTGTAGAGGTGAAGGGCACAAATGTGAGCACTGAAATACAACAGGGTAGACAACAGTAGTATAGCCAGGGGCACAGAGGGAAATAGTTCCTAGGTGCGAGCAAGCGTTGAGCTTGGGAGAATTGCCAATGGCATTTCAGAGCTTGTAACATTTGAACTACTCATAGAAATTCACTTAGACATTTTTCCTAGCTCCATAAAAGTGTTGGAGATGAATAGCGAACAATGAGATTTATTCCTGATCCCAAGAAGGCCTTGCCTTAGACCCTGAGTGCTCAATTGTTGCCCTGACTTTTGCATGTGCTTTAGCCTTTTTCTGTAGCCCCATTTCCACTGTGACATAGCCCCAAGATATGGGAAGAGCTGCTGACTGTTCCCCTTAGCCACGTGGGTATGGCTTATAACTTTAATGAGCTTTGTTCTTCAACTCCACTCCTAGCTCATCTGCCTGTCATTTAGGCCTGTGATATGTCAACTCAGAGATATTCACTCAAATCCGTGGCTGGGGAGGTCTACTTCTGCAGAGTCAGGTTGACGGAATCAACTCAGGAAAATAGCACCAAATGACAAAAAGTTGAGGGCCAACAGCTATTGTTTAATGATAACCTACAATAATAACGAGAACAGGAGGAGCAGCCTCACTTTAGTGCCTACTGTATCTCAGGTAGTATTCTGTGTACATCAAAGAGCATATTCTCATTCAATTCTTGCAACATCATCAGCTGTTGTTATAATACAGCTCTACAGAGGAGGAAGCATGGTCTGGAGGTAGAGCCAAGAATCATACCCAAAAGCCTATCTGATTCCATGGCCCATGTGCTGAGACCTTGACTATGTTCTTCTTCCAGGATCTTACTGAATCTTTAACCACTTGTGATTTGGAGAAAGGGAAGAGAGAAGGAAGGCTAAGGCACTCGGGAGGCACTGGAGTTCGGTTCTTTTTGTTATCTTCTGATGGTCTAATTTTTCCTTTTGTGTTTAGAACCTTCATTGAGCATTGGAGTAGATTAGCACTTTAGAACTCAGAGTGGCATATGAGATACTTTAAAATGCATTTAAAAGAAAGTCTTTCAAAGTGTTTGGCTCATAAAACAGGAAAGTCTAGAGGAAAGAATAATTCTGACTCAGCTACCCCGTGATGGTGCCAAGGCCCCAGTGTGTTTCCACCTGCCTGCTGTGCCTTCCACAGAGAGAGCTTCATCGGAAGGCTGGCTCCCATCATGGCGGTGACATGGTTCTAAGCTTCACCGCCACATCTGCATAGTCCAGAAGGCCACAGAACAGTATTTTCCAGCATTGTCCTCAGAAGCCCTTATATTTCAACTCTTACATCTCACAGACCCAAATTGGGTCATCTGTCCTTTCTAAAACCAATTTCTGTCCTGATTGGCCAGGGGAATGCCACAGGAAAACAAATGCCCTGTTTTTTCTTTCTTTCTTTTTAAATTCTTCCCAGCAATTAGCAACAACATCATTATTAACAAAGGAGCATTTTCATATAAGCGTCATTTTTAGGTTGAAAGCATTTGATAAAAATTTTTGAGCATTTAATATGTATATGACAATGTGCTAGAGGTATGTGGGGGAGAGAGAGGGAGAGGAAGAGATTGGGGTCTTGCATGCTCCGAGGGCACACCCCAATGAACCAATTCCCACAAAGCTCCATTGCCTCCAGATAATGCCACCCTGGGGACTAAACCTTTAACACATGGACCTCGGGGATTTCCAGCTTCTAAACTATAGCATGGGGTAATGGAGACCAGAGGTCCTGGCCACCCAGTGAAATCTGAAACTTTGGAGGAAGTGTCTAGGAGGATCTGGAGCTCAGAAGAAGATGCAGTATCATCTGATGATACTGCCTGAGGTGAGGGAGGGGAGAAATTCCCCAGCTCCTTCACCCCAATTTGGCAATCCTCTTCTAGGGTTTCCTTCAGTGGCCCAACCCCCCAACGCTTCCAGAATGCAGCTGACACAGGGCCTGCTGGGCCAGCAGGCAAGACTGACCCAGAGTGGCATGACAGGAAGAGGGAAAGCTATGCCAGCTAGCCTCTGCCAATGGCATCCTCTCCAGTCTGCGTGATGGAAGAGGCCACCTGGTGAACCTGAAGCAGGGGAAGGCAGAGATGGAGCATCAGGACTGGAGGCTGCACGTGTGGCTTAGAGAAAGCTTCCTGGATGATTGCAAACTGATGGCCCCAGAAATTAGTCTTTTTCAACAGATGTCACTGTGGGAGAGGCTCCCATCAGAGCCAATAGCCTGACATCTCAAACAAACCATAAAACAAAACAATCCAATCACAACAGCCGTTGCACCTCCTATATACTCCCTACCCCAGGGTAGACTCATTCATTGCTTTGTCAAAATAGGAAAGCACATACTACATACATTTAACAACACATTTAAGGAGCTCAGGTTAGGTGAAGTTCCCACGATAGAATTCTCACTGAGTCAACCTGATGACAGCATTTCCCATTCGTGACATGATCACAGATCTCAAAACACAGTTTGCCCCACAGGAGAGGGCACATCTTTAAACACACCTGGAATATCAAGCACAATCGAAAGGCCACACTGTATTGTCTAATTCTGGCCATAATTCACACACAAAGAAAATGGATACCAGAAATACAATGTTGAGAATGGAATAGGGCAGGAGCAGATGATGCAAGACCCATAAAACAGCCCCAGGGAATACAAACGAGTTCACCTGTCAGCATCTGAACCCCAACAACCCAGCAGCTGTGAGCCTTCTCATCCCTGTCCTCACCTAATCACTCAGGCTTCTTCTAGCTCTTCTCCCTTTCAGGATTTTGAGCCTCATCCCAGAGATCAGTCTTTTTCAACCAGTTCTTTCAAATGACTGTGCTTGCTCTAATGTCTTCAGAGAAGATTAATGCTTCTTGAAATCAGTACACTGCCATTGGGGGCTAATTGGAACTACCTACTAATAGATCAGTCATGTGACTGACCACACGCCCAACTCCGCTGTCAGGTCAGTAAAGCAGAAAGGAAACAAAAGGAGCCCGTTCAGCGTGTCCTTCGTATGCTATAACTCACATGAAATGAAACCCCTATTTATTCACCTCTTTTAGGAGCTTGCATTTGTGAGTTGCCTGCTCTGTGGTGTATAAATTATTTTAAACTCTTACTCTGCTGCTCAAAAATATAAATGTGTGTGTTAATATTGTAGATGAGGCCCCGGCTGCTGATAATACAAGGGAAATTTAACTAGCTTATAAATGTTAAAATGTAAAAGCAAAGGAAGTCTTGCTATTCATCTTCTCTGCAATATTCAGACATTCATGAAATTGAAAGTTAATGTACCAGGGACTTTCATTATCTGACCCATTCCATCCTATCTATTAGATTCTCAAAGCACTGGAGACTGAGGACCAATATGTCACCAGCACAGGACTGGAAAGGTCATGAAAACGAAGCATCAATAAAGCACTTCTGAATTAAATTTCACAGTGCTCAGCAGAAAATATGTCCCATGGACTAAGAATATTTGTAAAAATGGGACTGATAGCCAGACACAACTTGAAAACAGAAACATATTTCCTGATTTTTAAAAAATTAGGTTAAAACTATGTTTACATGCATAGGAAAAAGGTATTAAAGACCTAATAAGGGGAAAAGAAAGCCCTGCATTGGAAACATCATAAAGTTTATAGTGATAGAAGTTACTAGCAAATGATGTGGACTTGTTAAACTAGGCTTCTTTCGTAAGCATGTGGTGGTAGCATTCTATGTAGGACTGTAAAATCCACGTGATTTTCATACCTTTCCATAAATCACAGTGTGCATCTCCTCTAAAGATTTTTATCATGGTCTTTGCTATTTTTACATCTAAAATGTATAATCTTCATTTACTTACCAAAAGTCAAGTCACCAAAATTTTTGATTTCTTTTAGCTTTCCTAATTTGGAATGATTCTGGATCCTGATTATGTAACATGCATATTCTTGAGATTTGCTATTCACATTTTAATTATAATTAGTGGGTATACAATAGGGTTTACCTCTGAATCAGCTGCAATACAGGAAAAGAAGTAAAAGGACAAAGAACACACAGCCTAGCTGAGTGACCCATGAGTCTCACAAAGATGGAAGAGGTCCCTGAAGGGAACAACTGCCAGGCTCGATGGTGTGGACTGTAAGCCGCTGGTTTCCAGATGTTGGAATTGCAACTTCAAGGAACCTGAAGGACTTGCATTGAGTTGTCATTTTATAAAGGAAAATAAAAATAATAATCCTACTACTTAACATTTTCTATTTTATTTCTAAAAAAAAAGGATATTCTAACAAAAAATTTTGCAGTACCATAATGTGAGAATAAAAATCATCAAATAAGATGAATTAAATGACTAGCTTGGTATTACATTATCATTGGTAGGGCCAGAGCCCTACTACTGAGTTCTACCTCTAGTCCTCATGTTTCCTTTTATTTAGGGGAAAAATTTTTTGTGGACTAGGATATGGGAGTCTTTGGTAAATTTTAAGTGTTAAGTAGGTAGTGCGGTATGGAAGTGACACAGGGTGGCATTCCTGGTTCCAGGAGCTTATAACTCAAGAAGAGGAAGCAGCATGTATCAATATGATTAGGTGGCAAAAAGAATTAATTATGTAGGAGGCAAAATACAAAAGAATTTAGAGTGGTCAGAGAGATCTGTTCTGGGATGGGCTGCGGCTCTGGTAGGGAGAAGGAGAGGGGGACACAGAGCCACACCGGAGCTGCGAAATGCATGGTAGCTCCAAAGAACAGAGATGATGAATGTGGAGGTCAAGCAGGAGACCAGACAGACTGCAGGGACAGTTTTATGTTGTGGAATATTAGGGGAATTCTCCTAAATGCACTCTTGTCAGTAAAATCAATTGGAGTTAAGTACACATAAAAAGATAAGGAAATCCACCTTTTTTTATAGTTCTATCAATAAAAGGAGACAAATATCAGTTCAGATAATCATACAAGGAAAGTTAAGTATGAACACACATTCCTGCCCCTGGTATCTTGAAAGGGAATTTCATAAGCATTAAACTTAAAAAGAAAATATATACTTAGGAAATGCAAAAATGTTGCAATAAAATTAAATTTCCCTTTACGTCTAAAATGTTTTTACAAGTTCCACAGCCATTTATTAGCAACTAGAGCTTTTGTCTAGCTACTCTTTTTCTTCTTCTCATTTCACAACTGAATTATTTTCTCTTTCCTTGCTTTTGCTACTACACCACACAATCTAACTTAAAATATTTTTAGTATTAAGATATTCATTTGACAGTTGAGATTTCACTGAAACAAGATTTTTTTTTAAAGAATCAGAATATAACTTCTTGAAAAATGTGGTAAAAGGACTTCTTCTAGATTTTAATACAAAAGAGATTAATGTCATTGTTCTTGGAAATAAAGGAAGAAATATCTAGTTGTTCTACAAAAAGAAAAGAGTCTTGCTATAACAGTCCCAAAGGTCACTGGGCTATATGATTCCTTGAGTCTCTTGGTAGGAAAGAATGA
>PVKS010007851.1:0-70995 GCA_004027875.1 Aplodontia rufa | reverse complement strand
CCAGTCAGATCTGCCACTCAGTAGCTGTGATATTCTTGGCAAAGTCCTGTATCTCCTTGTGCCTTGGTGTCTTTATATGTAAAATGCAAGTAAGGGTAGCTTTTCCACTTCACAATGCACACGGGAACCAGTATTCTGTTTTTGTTCGAGCATACCTGGTTTCCAAAACAGTTACCAGGTCTGCCTGAGACAAAGCTAGGAGATGAAGGCCAAATGGCTCAGCTTAGGTGCAGGTCCTCCTGATCAGACCCCACCCCACCTGTCCAGCTGTGCCCACCACTGCCTCACCCAAGCAACCTCCAACGAAGCTCATCACTGGCCAGGCCCCAGCCCTGCCTAAAGGAGCTCACTAAATAGATATTCTCTCAACGTTCTTTCGCTCTTCACATCGATACATTTTCAAAAGGAGGGAAGCAGAAGGGGCAAGTGTCAAACGGTGTTAGTGGGATTTTCAAGAAGTCCCAGGGAGAATTATCTTGCTTTGGGAAGGAAGAAATATATGGAATGTGTTTAAACTCAGATAAAATGTATGTTCCAGTTTCGAACAATTGTGTAGTGGTTACAGACCCCTGGGCCAAAGGATGTTTTAAGCATTATTAAGCCTTATCTTTCCTAAATAAACTGGATGGGACAGCTGGGAGAGCCTGATCTCCAATCCACTCTACAGGCACCTGGGGCAAGTGAATAAATGGAGTCAGCTTCCACTTGGGGTGTTGCACCCTGATTTGGGGGGCGCCGAGGAACATGAGGAGTCTCACCCTGCACAGGGCTTGGCTCTTCTCTTTCCCCTGATGCCTTAATGCCAACACCTGGTGAAAAAGCAAAAAGACCACCCAAGAAGGGCTGTTGCCTTGACGCCCACCCGAAATCGCTATGCCTAGACCTCGAGAACATTCCGCGGAAGGCTCGGGACTCTGAGAACAGGAAAGGGGTTGCGAACACATTCTCTGCTTCATTCTCTGTCCTTCTACACTTTGCCTGGACTTCTTTTTTAGAGCTGTGTCTGAGGTGCTCCGTCTGACTGTTCTGGGGAGGATAGATTTGTGATGGGTTTTCACCCATGTCTTCCTCTCAGGGAGGCCGTTCAGGACCAGGCCCTGGCCTTCCACACCTTGCCAAGGCTGCTCCAGTAACTGAGCCACGCTCCTGCCTGCGCCACTCACATGCCAGGTGGTTCCTCCCTCGGTCGGTCAGTACTCAGCAGCCCATCTCTTCCACACCCCAATACACGCAGCAAGGAAAGGCCACTAGTTAATATTGCATGCTAGCCTTCCATGTGCCATAGGGGATGTGTATGTGTGTGATAGTTTTCCTGCAGCCGTTTCGTCAAAGCCTTTTGTGTAGTGGGCTATAACTGGTAGTGGTAGAAGTCACATTAAAGGAAGACTGTACCTGCTTTTCAGGGACGTTCGAATGCACATGGCGAGGCAGGGGGTGGGAACGAAAAGAACCCAGAGTAATCACAGAGAAAAGTTGCAAGTTCTCATCTTGCCTACCAATAGAATCTTCCTTTAAGGTGCTAAACAACTACAGCAAAACTTCTGCTAAAATGCATTTCCTTTTAGCTTTATAGTTTACAAGTAGTATCTCATATTCATTATTGCTGGATCCTTTTTAGGGCTGAGGACCAAACTCTGGGCCTTGCGCATGCTAAGCAAGCGCTCTGCCACTGAGCTAAATCCCCAACCCCTATCGCTGGATCTTGAACATTCCACACATCAGAGCTGGCAGTTGTGACAGCCTCAGCCAATTCTTATATCTCTTTGCATCTCAATTTCCTTATTTATAAAATGCAAATGGGAAAGAATTTTGCTTCATAATACCAGCATAATACCCATTTTATAGATGACAAAATTGAGGCCAAATTTCACCAGTTGAATGGCTTGTCTAAAGCTACAGAACCAGCGAGTGTGGAGCTGGAGAGGCAGATGTGGTCAGCCGTCTGCCATGTGCTGGGCACTGAGCCCCAGGAGGAAACATGGGTGACTGAGCTCGGTTCCCCCATCTGGGAGATGCTGCCTCACTCTTCTCAAGCACCACCCTGGTTTCTCCTTGCGCCTCCTTACTGAACTGCCTGTTACTTCTGCAACTCGCTCAAGTCAGTGGGAAAGTTTGGAGTCTGGCAAGCCGTCATGATTCATTTCCTGCGTCTGCGTACCTTAATAGAGCCCCTTATGGTGCGCTTCCTCTGTGTACGATTTTCCTCACCACCACCATGTGCTCACAGAAGACTACCAAACGATTCAGTCGCAGCTTCCCACCCGTTGGAGTGACAGGAAGCATTTGGCTGGAAGAGCTGCAGGAGACAGTGTGGCCTGGTTCTGGAAGTTACCGTTTGATGAACACGGCAAAGGGCAGCCAGAGCAAGCTGGGAATGCAGGGAAATGTTAGACAGGATGAAACACTGGCTGCTTTCTTGTAAGAAGAGCTCACACAAAGCAGTAAGGAATACGAAAAGGGACAAATGGCAAATAGACTAACAGCTAATAGAATGTATGAAAAGTGCATGATCCAGTAGGCAAAAACTGGATACTAAAACAGTAATCCTCACCTGTCAGATCAAGGAAAAAATTAAATATATAGCATATGTACGTGGGCATGTAATGAAATAGACATGTTGATAGAATATGGTGTAATAGATCTTTCTGTAAAATATATTGGGACTGTGTGTCAAAATGGTCCCTACGCTTGGGCTCAGTAATTTCAGTTTTAGGAATTTAGTTCAAGAAAACAATCAGAAATTTGGTTGACTGCTCAGAAGCAGAGATGGCCAGCCCAACATTAATTACAAGGGGGAAAACTGGAAGCTTAGAGAAACAACATTAACAAAAGTTTATATGAATCATCACGGAGCTATGTGGCATTTCACAAAAAAAAAAGGCAAGAATATTTAAGGACGTGGAAAAATGTCAAGCCACAATTCATTCATCTAAAATCTTGGGAGAATATCATCGTCCTTCATATGGCAGCACTAGTGAAGTGTCAGGGACCTGCTGTACGCCTGAGAGGGCCTCCAAGGCAGGGTGGGAACATGTGGTGAGGTCCAGGTACCCTGGCCACTGCCACTTAATAGCCATGGCTGTGGCAGTCCCTAGATGCCCAGAGCTCCCAAGTCCACTCAGTGTCCCCTACACCTACCTTAGAAAGGAATTGGAGATAATGTGGTTGTTATGCCCAAGTCTCGAGCCCCCAAAGACCACCAAGGAGCCAAATCTGATGCAAATGCATTAGGGTCTTTTTATTGCAAGCTGGAGCCTTGGCTCTCTCCAATGCAGCGGATTTAGAGGGAGGGAGCCCCAAGCCCTAGTAAAGCGATGCTTTTATAGGGTTTCACAGCAAAGCAGGAAATTCAAACAAAGCAAAGTAACTATCGGTTGATCTTCTAACATATATGATATATTTCTATCAGCCATGGTACCCTTTGTCTCGGACTTCTACCATGTATAGTTTGGGATGTTAGGAGTTGGCTGGTCAGCTCCTGATTGGCTATTTGCTAAGGGTCAGTTCATCTGGCGGTATGAAACGTGGTTCCTTGTTCTTTGTTCTTAGTAAACAGGAATTTAGGGCTACTACAAATACTATTCAAAACTGAGGCCTCTAATGACTACAACACGGTTAAATTGCTGTGCACTTTCTTTCAGCAGCGGTTGGACCAAGCCCCTGCTCTGCCCTGTCTTGCACCCTCCCGCTCTCTCGCACTCCCTCCTCGCACCCTCACTAGCTTGCTTGCTCGCTTGCTGAAGCCAGCGCTCTGCTACAGTCCCTGCTACTGTTGGCACAGATGCAGGAACTGGAGAGAGGAAATTATTAGTGAGGTGGGTAATAAACTGTGAACGTACTCTGCAAGCTAAGCTGCAGGATATGTATAAGATAATATTTTAACAGATTCCAAATTTTCATTCCTTTTCACATAGAGAACAGTCATATCCCAGCTGTCACCAGTATCTGAAACATAATTCAAATTGCCTAGTTATGCAGATTCCCTCCTCTAACAAGGTCCTGAGTCCTTTGATGAGCCCCACCCTCGCCAGTTTCCAAAGATGACCATAGAATCACCCAGAGCTCCGCAGGGCAGCACTTTGGTTAAGAGCACCAGCCCCGGGGTCAGAACACCTGGTTCAAAGCCCGGAATTGTCATATACCAGTTGTAAACCCTTACCCAAGGTGCTAACGGCTTTACAGCCACATTCCTGCTACTGTCCATCAAAGGGGGACAGCAGCCTTGGCCTGGGAAGGGCTGTGGGAGGATTAGATGAGATAACCCAGGCAAAAGGCTCACTCAGCTCGCGCTTTAACTGGACCCCTGCTCTGTGCTCCTCCCCATGCTCAGGCTCCTGCTGCAAGCACCGTTTTTGATTTCTTCTGACTGCTTGAGGACCTCCATTTTATAAACCTTTCCTATTCTTTCAAATATCAAGTGGTGAGAGAAAGAGAAACAAATCAGAAGAGGCCTCAAAGCTCTGCTACTGTGGCCAAGCTCTGTGGCCTTGGGAACACTGTTTAATGTCTCTTTGCCTCCATTTCTAGATTGGTAACAAAAAGATAATGGAAATATGACCTTCCGCCCCATGTTGTGAGATTCCATTTTATAAAAGTATTTGGAGGGGCTGGAGCGGTGGCTCAGCAGTTACAGCACTTGCCTTGCATGCGCAAGTTTTTGGGTTCAAACCCCAGTACCACGTATACAACCAAGTGTCACAACAATGAAGGCCACATGAAAAACTAAATAAAAATCCATTCTCTTTCTCTCTCTCTCTTAAAAAAAAAGAGTATTTGGAGAGAAACTAGCCATATAGAAGGTAGTTAGTAAATGATGCCTTATTTCCCCTTCATTGGAGGAGGAAAAAAAATGTTTAAAGGCAAAAGTGAAATGTTGCTCTTGTGGCTTTGTGAGTATCTAGTCAACGTGCTTGTTAATATTTTGATGAGTAAAAATATCTGCTCTTTGCAACCAGGTAATTACCAAGCACAATCCTGAGGTCAAGTGTTGAGGATGTAACAATAAACAAGACAGAGTTCTTGCCAGTTGGAGCTTTCAGTAATTGACATATACATACACCTGTCCGTATAACAAAGAAATGTTTTATGGAAACATGAGATGTTCACGTTTGACTATCTGTGCATGGCTTTTGATGGTGCTTGCCTCCTGAGTGATTGATCTGGAGTAGGGGCATGCGAATGAAATGTCAGACCCCAGGGTAACAGGTTCTAAGGGCTCTGAGTGAAGAGGCAGATTTTGGGCTGAGAAGGATCATGTGCTGATGTCTAAGAACATGCATTCTATAAGTTGTGACACCTCTGAGAGTAAAGTCCGCTGGCTTTCCTAGGCCAGCAAATTGCTGGTGACCCCAGAGAGTTGCGCAAGGCCACATTTAATTGCACAAGCTTTAAGAGATCAGCCTTTATCCCATTAATTCAACCTGCAACTTTGTTCTCTTGTCCCTTTTGAATATGCGATTCTCATTGATTTCAATGGAGTTACAGACACAGAGAAAGGGAAGAATTGGACCAATTATCTGTTCAAGCAAGCATCGTTTAAAGTATAGTGTTAAAGTGTTTTCAGGCACATTAGTGAATCAGCTCCTTCGCGTTTGTCCAGAAGGCTTTCCAGCTTGAATGCGGCATTTTAAAGGGCAATCTCCCTCCTTAAAATCTCAGCGTCCCACCCAGGCACCAGTAATTTGATCGTGGCTGCTGGGAATCAATGACCCCACATTTTATTCTCAGTTTTACAGAAGAATTGCTTCAGATTTAAGCTATAGCCTAATCATAACCACCAACCCTAAATAACATTAAAAATTCCCATAGTGCCTATTGGGCTCTGACTGCTGTTCCACACAGCCAGTCAAGTCACCGTAGCCTCAGCCTTCGGAGACCTTTGTTTGAGATCGTCTCGGTCTGTTGACCATGCACCAGCGCGGAGCAAAGGGGGAAAAGGTTGTAAATGTAACATTTAAAGCAAGTGAACTTGCACAGAGAGTGTGCAGGGTGCTGTGATTTCAACTCGCCCTCACCTCCTGGGCTATGTGTTATAGCACTTGGCTGCATAGAAAAGTTCTATAGAGCAAATCTGATACAGTTTTTTACTGATCTGTACTCTGTAATCCCATGTGCATTAGATTCCATGAAAGTATTTTTTGAAAACTTTGGGGGAGTGATTCTGATAGCCAGATACCCCAGCTTCCTAGCTGTTCTATGTTGGGCCAGGACTTTCACGACTGATACAACTGTAGCCCTGGGACCTCAGGGTCCTCTTTTTACTGGCAGCTCTTTGACCCATAGAAAGTTATTTCTCGTACACTAAGAGATATCCTCACTTCGTGCTTCCAACACTCCTCCTTTTCCTTCTGCCTGGGTGTTTACAGTGCTTAGGAGGCCTCAGGAGGCCTCCATCAGTAACTGTCTCTAGGTGTGACATAAAGATTCACTTCCAGGTTTTTACTTTCACAGTACAGCCGAAGAGAGGTGCCATACACAGCCGTGCGGATGACAGTGTGCACTCCACATGCAGTGACACTGCAAAGGCTACAACCGTGCACCGTGGAGGGACTTTGGGATGGGTTCTGATTCTCACTTCAAGTGTAGTAGCTACAAGACCTAGAGCAGTCTCTGGGATTTGGGTTTCTTCCTCAAAAGCAGGGCCATGACGTCTACCTGGGAGAGCGATGTGTGTGCTAGATATGATGAAATTTACAAAAGTTCTGCTCAACGGGTAGTGGAGTTTGGGGGGAAGTTTCTTTTTTGTTGTTGTTGTGTTTTGTTTTGTTGCATTTCAATGGGGGGAGATTATTTAAATGTATCACAGACTTTCCCTGCAGTAAAAAGGCCATACGTCATTAATATATTAAAGGAAAATCTTATTTTTCTCAACTGTCATTTCATATGAAACAAAAGACCCTGGGAAATAGCATACCAGCGAGTAAAAACCAGAGTTTTGTCATAATAATGCATAGAGGAAAATCTTTTGCAGGTTTTGATTCTTACTGTTTCATGTCAGCTCAGTGCTGACTCATCTGGTAACAAAACTCATGGCTCTTATAATTATTAATCCGCATTCTTTCACTTGTCTTATGTAAAATCCCATTTATAATCATTTTAAAAATAGTAAATAGTAGGTCTCAGAAATAATGATTATTATGATATTTAAACTCTTTTTCAGAATGTTTCTTGCCATGGTATACAATAATCTGAATTTGACTGATGCATGTCCTAGCTTACAGCAAACTACCTTCTAGTGTCTTCTCTGCTTTACAGGTAGTTAGAGCAACAAGTAGTGCCAACTCTCTTCCTCGCAGGATATAAGATTAAGAAATTCTCAGGGAAAGCTTAAATAATTTGAAGGCAATTAATTCAGTAACTTTTAAGAAATAATTAGATTTTTAAAATTAATCAGTGAGTATTTACATAGTAGAGATATAGTGGGATTAGGGATTTGAAGATGCTAAGCTGAGAAAAACACACACAACCAGAGCCTCTTCGGTTTTCGCTGATGAAACAAGAATGAATAATACAGCCTCCAGGGGGTGGAATTATATTTCACAGGCTTCCGATGCTAAAGAAGTGCAGACAGAGAGAGATTTCAGTGAAGTTGGTGGTACGGTGATAGCTGTTGGAGAAGGCAGATCTTGGGGTGGGCCTGGAGGGGTGAATAGACTTTGGTCAGTGGGCTCATTGGCTTTTGTTGCTGTTGTTGTAACTATAACAAAATAGCTGAGGTAATTGACTTATAAGGAAGAAAGGTTTCTTTGGCTTGTGGTTTCAGAGGTTTCAGGCCATGGTTGATTGGCCTATTGCTTTTGGGCCTGGAGCGAGGTAGCGTATCATGGAGAGAACACGTGGCAGAGGAAGCTGCTTACTCATGACTGTAGAGAAGCAAAGAGAGATGGGAAGGGGCCAGGACCCTAATATCCCCTTCAAGGACAGCCCTCAGTGACCTAGCATCTTCTATGAGGCCCCACCTCTTAAAAGTTCTATTACCTGTCAGCAGTGCTCCAGGGGGGACAGGCCTTCAACACACGTGCCTTTGGGGGATGCTCAAGATTCAAACTACAGCATCTAGGCGGAGGAGACACATTCCTGAAGTGTTCTTACTTCCGATCTACAGTGGGCGTCTGTGAATTCTTTCATAGCATCATCTGGAAATGATCAGCAACTGGCTGAAATGGATGTCCCTTGCTCAACAGTAAAAGTTCACGGAGACGACCCCACAGGAAGAGGAAACACTTCCTCTGAGTCGGTGTGCAGCACAACAGAGGTCATAATGCAGATCTTCAGTAGATAAGGGGGTCGACAGACTGTGGTTATGCAAGTGAGATGTCCCAGTTGTATTTGGGAGCACAAGTAAATAAGTAAGAAGAGAACCTGGAGGTTAGCTCAATTGGAAAGCCGGCTGAAATGTGACGCAGAGCATCCTGGGTGAGGAATGATGGGTTCACCCAGCCCGGAGGAGGTGCAGCAGAATGGAGAAGGGCCCCCGAGGCAGCTCTGCCCATTACGAGCTCAGCTCAGAGCTCTCCAGTGATGGGTGCAGACAGCATATTGTAAACTTGCCATGTGTCTAATTATTTCCTGCGCTGTCATCGAAGAGTGCACACATTTAATAACATGGTAAATGCTACCTTTTTGCCTTTGGATAAAATGATAATGGAGGTATTGATGCTTAGTGCTAGATGCCATGTGAAATATATATATGTGTGTTATTAATATTATATATGTATACATTTGCTATATGTATACATGTTACAACAAAAATGCCACCGAGTGACTTCAGGAGCAAGGCTTTCTCTCTCAGTCTGGGAGCCCAGGTCAGGGCACCGGCAGATCTGCAGACTGGAGGACCTGATTCACAGCAGGTCTTTTTGCTGTGTCCTTATGGGGTGGAGAGGAGCAAGAAGGCTCCCTGAAGTCTGTCCTGGGAGCATGAAGCCCATGCATGAAGGCTCCACCCTTGACACATTGAGATTTAGAGTTTCAACATGTGAATGGGGGGCACAGACATGATGTCCACAGTATATATGAAGTGGAGGCTCTGAATTCACCAGGAGTCTGCTCACCTGCCTGTGTCCCCTACCGTCCCCTTCTCACTGCACTCAGTCCCATCCTTCCTAACTCGATTCAAACCTGACTCGACTTCTTCCCACACTAGTTCTAGTCAATCCATGCCATTGCTATATTACATTGCTGGTAATTCTGTTAATCCTTGAGGACTTTCTTATTCCAGACAGACCATCTGTCCTTGACTTTCATGATGCCACAGTGTTAAAATGCATTCACATGCCCTTTGGTATCCCTCTCTTCAAAAGGTGGGCCTAATTCTACTTAGTGGGTCTACTTAGCTATTTGCTTCTAACAAATAGAACAAAACAGAAGTTACAGTACGCAACTTCGGGTACTGCATTGTAAAAGGAAATTCAGCTCCTCCTCATCTCTCTCTGGGACCGCTTTCTCTGGAAAAACCCAGATGCAAGGTCATGAGGACATTCACCTGGGGAGGGGCCCACCTGGTAAGGAGCAGAGCCTTGGGTGGACAGCCATGAGAGTGAGCTTCAGAGCAGATCCTCAAGTCCCAGTCAGACCTTCAGTGTCTAACTGCGCCCTCATGAGAGGCCTCAAGCCAGAGCCACTCTGCTAAGGCACTCTTAACTTTTGGTCCACAGAAACTGAGATCAGTAGATGCTTGATATTTTAGGTACATAAACTTAGGGGTGATTTGGTATATAGCAATAGATATCTGATACAAAGGACTTACAGAGAATGTGTCATCATGAAGTTGAAGGTATACAAATATTTAGTACTGGAGATTGAACCCAAGGGCACTTTATCATATCCCCAGTCCTTTTTATTTTTTGTTTTGAGACAAGATTTCACTCAGTAAGTTGCTGAGGTTCACCTTGAACTTGAGATCCTCCTGCCTCAGCCTTCTGAGTTGCTCGGATTACGGCATGTGCCACTGTGCCTAGCTGAGAGGCTCCCAAAAGAAAAAAAACCTTGACCTACCACCTCTTCCTATTAGGAACACATGTGAAAGGCACACACTTACAACCATCATTCTTAAAATTTCTAGAAAGCTGCAGGCATTCTAGCTTCTCATGGCAGCTGGGGCCACTACAAAGGTGTTGAGCTGGCAGGGAGCCAGGACCCTGCATAGCCTGTGTCATGTGGAACAATGCCTCACAGCAGAGTCTCCCTTACCAGTTTGAAGTCCTGCTGGACACTCATCAGGACCAAAACAAAACCGCTCAAAGCTGTCTGAACTTAGAACTTCTATTTTACACTAAACTCAGTGCTTCAATGGTTTCAATATATAAATGAATCTCCCAGAAATAGAAATACTGTATGAAACATTAGAAGTTTAGAGTCTGTTCATTTAGAATCTTTCTGGATTTGTTCAAAGCCCCATCAGTGACACCAGTGTCATTTACATATTGAGTCATTTACACATGGTGGAAAAGACACTTGCATCATCTCTGTTTCTACCTGAAGAACCCTTGGTGATTCTATAAATAGGTGAAATTATTTGACTACTTCCAAAACAACCATATGTAATTTCTGCCTAATGAAATAAGCAGTCATTTATATTAAGCTGCTTTCCATTCATTTCTCCAATATACTACTATTGCTTTAATAGAAATTATTTACATAGAAATGGTACATATTCTGTGACTTTCTTTTCGAACAGTGAGAAGGCACTATAAAATGTGTTTGCATTGAGAACGTTGCTCTTGGTGCTTGCAGCTGTGTTGAGTCAGTAAGGCAGAGTGGGCGGCAGGCCTGGGTTCAAGTCCTGGTCCGCAGTCTTTTGCCTCCCACTGTCCACCTCACCCCTTCCATGGAATGACGATGAGGCAGCTGGAGACGTTGAGAGGTGGCCTGTAGTGGTCAGGCTGTCTCCAGTGCCACTTTGGCTGACTGACAGACATTCCGATCCCTGCACACAAAGGGGGCTGGGCTGTCCTCACCGCAGTTAGCACTGCCACCTGTCACAGAGCTCAGCCAAAGCAGCTCAGGACCTCCCAAAACCGGCAAAGGCTGGTCGTGGGCCAGAGATCAAGACTGTAATTCTCAGAACTCAGCTTCCACTGCCCAGGTAAGGGTGTGATGGTCAGCTTTTCCTCACTATGGCTAAAAACAATGTAGGACGCTAGGAAAAGAACAATGCAGAGGAGGAAAGGTTTATAAGACTCATATTTCGGAGAGTTCACCCATGGCTAGCTGGCTCCATCGCTCTGGGTCTGATGTGAAGCAGAGCATCACGGTGACATGCATGGCAGGGGAGAGAAAGAGAGTGAGAGATAGACTGACACTTCCAGGACATACACCTGGTGACCTACTTCCTCCAGATAGGTCCTGCCTCCCAGTAGTCCACCCAGCCAGCACTGGACAAATCCACTGGTTAGGTCGGAGCCCTCATGCTCCAGTCGTTCCCAGACCCCTCCGTTAGACACATGAGACTTGGGGAACATTCAGATCCAAGCCACAACAAAGCAGCCACCTGCGCTACAGACTCCCAGAGTCTGAAAGAGGCACAAGAACCTTCCAGCCAGACCCGGCATGAGAGGCGTTGGCCAGAGACCAGGGAGCTCTTAGAGGGAAAGCCATCCCCAACAGTGTAGAGAATGGACTTGAGCTGAACTTTAATGTGACCCTGCATGGCTAACCAAGTCCGGATTCATTTCCACTGTGCTTTTAAAGACAATCACCTCGCAGAATTGATAAGAGTATTATAAAACAGGGAGTTCTTCTAGTCAGTCCACATGAAACACCATATAAACCCAATGTTGTATAGCTGCTAGTACTGAAATTCAAAGTCATGTCAAGATAAAAATGAAGATGCGAAGAAGTATCAAAATATCAGTACTTATTTCTGTAAGTGTTGTACATATAGACGATATCGAAACTAAACTGAGAACTAAAATGAGACGTTAGGAATAGCATAATCACATAAATAGTGATGGAAACCAGTGAAATTTCCTGCTCCACGGTATCCAATAATGATACGACAATCTAAATGACTCGCAGAAGATGCAGAAGATGGCATTAGAGAGATTTTAGTAGACATTTTTGTAGTTTCACAAAAGGAGGTCCTTGAAGAATAGAAGGTGGTTTAGATAATGCTGTTATTTAATAAAGAGGTGTCAAATTCCAGCCATCACACCACGTGCTTTTTAGAGAAAAGGAAGTTAGGAACTAAAGGGAGTTGCTTAAAAGAGATAGAGGAAGCATAAATGACGAACGAGTGGAAAATAATTATAGATGATCTAAAGGAGATGGGTGTGGTGTATTGTTATGAACTATATTTGTCTCAAAGGTTTATATATGAACTGAATTAAGAATAATAAATATATTCAGCTTTTTGTATGTCAATCATGCTTCAGTAAAGCAGATTTTAAAGTAAAAAAGAAGATGATAGAAATTAGCATTTTTGTTTTGTTTTCTGTGGTACGGGGATTGAACCCAGGGTGCTCTACCACCGAGTTACACCATGCTTTCTCTTTTATTTATTATTGTGAGACAGGATCTCACTAAATTGCTGAGACTGGCCTTGAACTTGGGATCCTCCTGCCCCAACCTCCAAAGCTGCCCCAGCCTCCAAAGCTGCACCACCACACTTCTCTTAGAAATAAGCATTTTTTTAAAGGATGAGGAAGGAGACTCAAGTTATAATGAGTTGTAACATTAAGGTCCTCACATTTTGATTATTTAATCAAAAATATCAAATACCAACCATCGCACCACCTGCTCTTCTGGGTTGTCCTCTATTGACGTTGCCTCAGTCACCTTCTACCTGCAGCTGTTCTTCACCCCAGGGTTTGACTATTAAGGAGACTGCTCAGTTGTTGGGAACAAGCAGCAGGTGCCACCAAAGTACCCAGTATCAAACCCAGAGGAAGCGCAATGTTAGTAAACTTCATTTCAGGCAGCAGTTGGTTTTTAAAAGTTGTTTCTCTCTTTCTCTGTCTCTCTTACTGTCCCTCTCTCTTTAAAAAAATAATAAGGTTGAACATTTGCTAATAATATTGTGGCTACTGTTGGTTTTATTAATTTCCTTAGTATTTTCTTTTTTTATTTTTTTAGAGAGAAGGACAGTGAGAGAGAGAGAGAGAATCAATTTTATTTAGTTTCTCACGTGGCACTCATTGCTCCGACACTTGGTTGTGTATATGGTGCTGGGGTTCGAACCTCAGTCCTTGTGCATACCAGGTCAGCACCATAACCACCAAGCACCGCTCCAGCCCCTGTATTTTCTTAATAATATCCAAAAGTTCAATTACAGCTAAAAAAACAGGCTATAGCTTAGGAGGTTGTTCTAAGAGCAAGGAAGGCCTTTCCAAGCAGCGTGTACATATGGAATCAAAAAGATGATCTGTAACTCACAGTATGTATAAAAGCAAGGATTTGATTCTAAAAATAAAAAAGTAAAACAACAAGCAGCAAATAGAAGAAATATTTGCAATATGATTTATCACTGTTGAATGTTTCTGTATCCAAACCTCTTCACAGGGATAAAACTTGTAAATGTATTTGACAATACTGCGTTGTCTTGTCAAAAGAATCAGTGCATAGTGTAGGTGTTGGGAACAATTTTAGAGCTGTTTGCAGGATATTTTTTAAAAATCTAAATTCTGCAGAAAGGTTTTCGTGTTATGATTCAGCCTCATCTCTGCGCTCAGGCAGCAGTTGCAAAGCCTTCAGGCCAAGACGCAGTGCGGTGCAGGAGCGACCAGAGTAATTTAAAGGCCAACAGCTTAGTACTTGAATAATTCTAACTTTGGTGGTGGTTTCCAATGGAGAAGATGAAAATAATCCCTTTTCACTACCTGGCTCCATGGACCATTTGAGAGACTAGATTGCTTTTTCCCTTTTTGTTATACTAGACAATTTCTAAGTTTCCTTCCAACTCTAAAATTCTCTGGTCTATGAATATCCCCATTATTATCATTACAACTCATTTTGCTTAAAGAATGTTAAATCAGTAGTCTCTTATCTATGTCTATCTTTTCTTGAGAAAGAGTAAAGAAAACTGAATTCAGTTTCTTCATGATTAATGCATTTGTCAGATTTTTCCAAGAAAAGAAAATTAATTTATTGTGTTTTTTCATGAATGCAAATTAAAGCTCGGCGAACTATTGTGGTAAACCTAGCAGTCCTTTTTCACAAATTAAAGCTCACCAATTTAATGTTAATGAAAGGAACCATATTCAAACACAAATTTTAATAACTTGGTTAGAAAAATAATCTTAGACTTCATAAGATTTTCCTTACAGAATTACATGTAACTTGAACAGAAAGTCATTAAAATATAATTTTCTATGGCAGAGCCTGTATTAATTACCTTGCATAAAAGTCTGAAGAGTTTCTTAATAAATGTCTGGTTCTATGTGGCCCTGGAAAGAAGAAGTGTCTATTGATTACTTAATTTTCCCAAGTCAGGAGTCCAAGTTTCAAGTTTTGATGATTACAGTCTTTTCTTTTTCCTTGATCGAATATTCTGATCAAAGCCAAAAGTAAAACAGATTTCTTTGAAAAATGGAAATATTTTTTGCTTCTGCTTGTATTGATAATATAGAGATTGCTAAATACAAATTTAATCTAATATTTTGCAACTTATTGATTCTTAGGACTAAATCTAATCTTGAGTGAGTGTGTTTGTGCGTGCGCATGCGCACGCTTATGTGTGTGGAAAACATCTCTATTAGTAAAATGACATTTTTAAGAATGATTTTATAAACTTGCTCTGTGAACCTGAATTTCTCATACTTCTAAGATGATCTAAGATGATTTATATGCACAATGGGATTATAAGAAACAAAAGTATTTCCAAGCCCTCTGAATCCTTGTGTTCTTTGATTAACTACTCACAAACTCTATTTTGAATACTTATGCTCAAAAACATGAAAGAATAAAAAGCAGTATCTTCTTTTGCTTTTTACACCATAACTATATTGACGCTTGGCAAGTGTAGCTATGGTATAAAGTGTAACTCCTTTCAACAAGAGGAAATCTCAACGTTTTCTGTTGACTAAAGGTAAACTCTAATGGCTTGTTTATGCTCACATTTCAAAAAATTTAGAGATGCTAAGTTGGATTACATTATTTCTTATCATGATTTTGAAATTTTTAGATAATATAAGATGTTCCTTTTGTAATATTAAAATTTTCAATGTTTTCTAAGTTCAATAGGTTGTAGTTAATGTTCATTTAACTCTAGGACTAATCATTTAAATTAAGCAAGAAATCTAAAACAAATCTTCTGACACATTGGAGCTTATTTTTATGTCATACTAAAAGTCATGAAAATTAATAAAGTAATGAAATTAAAACTGAACCATCTTGGCTCATGTTCCTGTGAACCAGAGAAATGTGAGGTCTGGAAGAATACAGAGCCTAAGTCGGTTCCAGACTCTAGTTAGCTTGTCTGCCTCCAGTGCGGTCAGTGTAGCGTTTTACTTTAAGAGAAAATGCCTAGAGGTGTTGTAGGCTTTTGGTGATGAACGTGTAGCATTTCTGTACCCACTTTTTAGTTTTATCTTGCTGTCTGAATATCTTCTTTCAAAATGTCAGCAGTGATTAGACTACATTATGGGATAATTAATATGAACTTTTATCTCAAAGCTAATTTTGAGCAATACTAGAACAAAACATATGTCAATATGTTAACGATGGAAAATGGAGCAGATTGCTTTTATGTATTTAAAAAATACACTTTTTCTCTTCTCACTTCACCTTCCTTTTGAAATGCCAATCCAATATAAATGTTTGAGAAAGGTTAAATGCCCTGTGAAAGAGACACCATTTGAAGTCTGGTGGTGGAGTTCCTGAAATCCTTTTTAGAATGAAATGCAGATTCTTGAGTGTGAAGATGCTGGTCCTCTCAGGAAGTGTGGGAGGCACATCCTCTGGGCCTGGGCTCTGGGGATGTGGCTGCTGCTGATGAGCCACACACACTCACCCTGTCAGGCTGGTGCTCCGTGTTTTAGGGTGCCTTTCTCGTAATCTTACGTGCCTTGTTTCCTCGTAAGCAGGCCATTTCCCCAATTGCAGTTACTAAATAGAAATGTGCTGGGCTTTCCCCTTCCCCAGAAGTTGTCTCTGCCATGTTTAATCACATATCTAAATCAAGACTGCACCGGGATTGGAGTGAACAGCTCTCCGGTTCGATCATAATAAGCCTCACGACATGATCATGCCTGGATTCTCAACTGCACGGTTCATACAGTCAGGGAATTCAGCCGCCTTCAATTCAGTTACTGGTTTTGTTGAAATTAAAATTGGATGTTGAATATAATTGCTTGAGTTCAAATATTCAGCTGGGCCTGCATTTCTGGACAAAGACACAGCCGCATGTAGCCTCCAGCAGCTCACTCGGAAGTCTGAGCGGTCAACATTGCTTATCAGTCCATCTCCGGAGCTCTAAATATGCAACTGAGAGTGATGTGGAGGGATGGGGACATCGAGTCTGGAGCATCCGGACCTCCTTTTCTGTACACTGTCTTTCCATCTTTGCAGATTACTCTGGTTCTCTAGAAATAATAGGTAGTTTTGGTGTTGTGGCACCGTGGCTCATGACCAGTATTTTTACTTCTCTCTTAGTACTGGTTTGGTATCTCCAACTTTAGAAGGTTAAGTAGGAACAAAATATAATTTTGAAATGTGCACTCATTCACAGAGGGACTCACTTTTGTTCTGATCCAAATTTGTCAAGATGCTTTAAAAATATAGTTTTACAAAACAAGAGGGAGACTCAAAAGTACCAGTTGATTTTAAGTCATGTCCTTTCAAGATTCCCATTTACATTGTTATAAATAATATAACCATTACAAATACTTCATAAATAAAAATGATAATCAATAGTAATATGAGAATGTTTGTATTAAGAGCATATGAGACCAAATCTTATGAGATTATAATTTTTAAACTGCATAGTAGCTAGCATACTTTGGTAATACTTCATGTTCGTATGTTTAATGCCTCTAAAATATAATGTTAAGTTTCTTTTCATATTAGAAAAAATCAAAAAACTTTTCCTTTAATTATAGAACTCATCAACCACTGGGCTGAAAGTCAGAGGCAGCTGGGTGGTGAACTGGCCTCTCGCCCAGACCCCAGAGCAAGGCTAATTTGAAAACCCTTTATAGAAGCAGCTCACAGCTTACATCTCAGAAGATCACACTCTAATCAACCATTGATCCCAAGAGATTTCCTTTATTGATCTAAAAATAGTTTTTTTTTTCATCTTCATGCCAGCCGGGGCACTTTCGGAGACTACGTAGATGGCATCTATAGCGAGCTTGCCTCTCTGTCCCACAAATGACATCTTGGTTCTCTTCCCAGTGGACATTCAGTAATGACACATGCTAATAAGAATGCCTCCCTGTCTCCATCTCTTCACCCATTCCACCGCCCCCCTGTGAAGTCCTGTGCTGAGCCAGGTGTCCCTTCTACAGGTGTGCCTGGAAATCACTGTGGAGACAGTGGGCAGGGACTGTGGAAGCTGTGTAAGAGAATTCGCTCATGTCTGCAGAAATCTCAGTGCTTATACCCTCTGGACATGATACCAGAAGGTTCCAGATCCCTCTATGCTTCACCTGCCTGTGGAGTTTGAAATGTCCCCCTAATGCTGACTCTGCGGCACTTTTCAATTCATAGTAGCTCCCAAAAGCAAAGTGGAGCAAAATGGTCACTCCGAATCAGCATTTGTGGGACAGACTCAGATTCCAAAATGGTTTCAGAGAATGGAGGTTTCTTTTATACCATCCTCCATTAGATTAAAGGAAGTCAGTTCAACAAAATACTTCCAAAATGCCCCTGTTCTGAATTACTGGATTGAATGTGAACTACGAGGGTCTCTGATCTCTTAGCAAATATCAGAGGAAGGTTTCAAATCTGGCCATCTATACTGCCTTTTCCTTCAGCAAAGATTTATCAAGGATCAATGTGGTACAGATACCTCTGTTTTTGTTAAAATGCCTCCGGCCTTTACGTTATCAGTAATAACTTTTAGGAAGGTCTAAGCAATTTATAATAATATTAATGGAAAAACTACGATTCTCTCTTGCATTTTCCCTTCCATTTTATCTAAATGGCTAGAAGTGAGGATTTGCATAATTTCACCTAGGTTTTTTTTTCTCCCATTTTTGCTACAATCTGAGTTTTATCTAGAAGCCATAAATTTGCTTTACTAATGGAATTTGTTAAAATAATATTTTGACTTTGCAGAGATAGTTGTATATTTTCTATTTATCTTAATGTTGATTTTTCTAAAAAAAATACTGTTATAAGTAAGATGAACAAAAACATCATCTTAAAAATACTAAAATTCATTGCTGTAGTTTATAGCTTGTCTTTTACTATTTGTTGTGGTTTATCTGTGCTATGTGGTATTTTAAGCCTGTGTCTCCTGCATTCCACCATATGCTCATACAAAGCTATGGAAAATAATGGCAAACACTGCCACCAAAAACTGATCTTGACTTAAATTTGTAGACTACTTTCTTGAAAAGGGGTAACTGAGCTCAAAACAAAACAAGCTAATAAAAAGCATATGTGTCAGCTGTGGCTTAGCCCAGCCGTCCTGAGAAAGATGAGCACCTGAAAGGTAAACTGATTTGTCCCTTCAGGAAGTGACCCTTTCAGGAGCTGGTAGCGGGTCTTCCAAACTTGGTTTAAAATACCACGAGCCTCTCCAAGGGCATTTGGGGAGAGCTGAGTTGCTAGGGCTTCTGACACCAAGCCAGGGTGGCAGCTGTTTCTGCATTTCGTCAATCTTGGATAAACAGCCTCAAATATTAAAACCTGCTCACAGACAATGTGGACCAAGATCCTGAGCCAGAAACACACTCTGTGGCTCTCGCTCTCTGGGTGTAGCCTGTTCTGCTCTTAGTAAGGGACACTAACACGTTGGGATCACCTCCCCTGCGTCACCCTTGTGGATAACATGAAACAGCCACACTAATGCCATGGTGTTCCCATCCTGGCCCCACTTATTCCCACCCCGACCTCTGAAACCGAGTACTGGGTGAGAGAGACCTAAGGAGGCAGCCTTGTACTTCCAAATGCCTTAGAGTAAAAAGACCTGAAGCTCCTCATCAGCATTTACTCCCTTAGCAGCACCCAGCTCCAGGAGACATTCAGGTGGCCTTTATCCACCACCTATCTTATTTGAGATAAATAAATATTGAACATAAAAACGAATAGTCCTGACTTTAAAGGTGTTCCTGATCAAAACAGTAGGCAGAGTTATAAAGACATGACTGTACTAAAATGTAAAGAATTAGACATTTAATTTATAAAAAGAAAAAAAAAGTTTCAGGCTGTTCAGAAATTGCTGGAGCTAAGGTCAAGACCCAGCCTGAACTCAGCCTCTTCTCTGTGAGACCCACAGCCAGCTTCTTGACTGGTCACTGACATCCTCGAAACTTCACCTGAGTACAAGCCACATCCCTGATTATCAGTATGCTTCTGGCTCTTGTAGAAAAATGTCCATTCCTTCCCAAGTCATTAGCTAGCACGACTAGAAACACATTTCAAGCAAGTCCTTGAACCTAGCCTCTTCCCTGACTTCACCACATGACAACACTCATGAGTGGGGACAGAAGCCATGTCTGGGGCCTTGCCGATGGCCTGCTGTAGGAGGGCAGCTGCGATCATAAATTTGTAGAGCCAGAACTGACCTTAGCAGCCACCTACTCCAACTTCCTTCCAAGATATGTCTCTCCAGGGATGCTCTGAATTTCAAGTCAGGAAAAGTTTGGAAGCCAAAGCTCAGCTGGTTTAGAGTTGCCATGGAATTTGGGGGCTGTTTGCTACAAACAAACAGGATCCTCAGATCATAGCCAAATGCTGATTAGTCTTCCTACAGAGTCGCGGCCAGCCTCAGTCCAGGGGTCTCCACCCAGCCTCAGTCCAGGGGTCTCCATATCCTGGCATTCTGTCTTCAGCCCTCTTCTTTGTCTTTTCTCCTCACTCCGCTCTCTCCATCAGAGTGGCCTCGCCCACTCCAATGCAAAGCCTGCAAGCTCCCCGTGCCCATAGCTGGCGGTGTTGCCAGGAAGCAGTACTTGCTAATGGCTTTGGAAGTGTGTTGTGAGCTTTTCTAGCCCAAAGTGGTTTGAGGATAGAATACCTTTTCCATCCTCTTATCTCCTATTAGCTACCAAGGTGTCAATGCCCAAGGCATCCTGGAGGCCCTGGGTCAAAGATGGCAGAAGTATCATCAGTTGAAGTTCCTGAATAACGACAGATCAGAGCTGTGCCCCTTTCCACACACCTGACTCCCACTGGGAACGCTTTGCATCCCGAGGAATGAACTTCCGTCTTGTTAAGCCACAGACATTTTAAGCCTTAACTAATGCAAAAGCTAGCACTACCCCTGCTCACGACTGTAGTCTTCAGGTCCCATCCATGCAGACAAATCCCAATTCTATACCTCTGGGGTAGACTTCATTTCAGAGCTCCACACCTGCATAGCCAACTGGACAGCCCCCTGTGATGTCCTTAGGTCATCAAACTCACTAGATCTAGAACTCAAAAAATGAGCCACTGTCTTCCATACCCCATGGCTGTTCCTTTTCCATCATATGCTGATGAATGAGGTTTGTGAGCACCAGGCACCCAAGTCAGAAAACTGGGAATCATCTGAAACTGCCCTGTTCTCATTTCCCACAGTAATCCTCTCCTAAACACCTATCCTGCACACCCCCTTCTTGCTCCTGATCGCAGCTTTCTTATTCAATTTAGTAACAGTCACCCTGCCTCCTACTCTCACCTGCCCTCCATGCCACCACTAGAGGTGTTTCTTTTAAATACAGGACCCTCGATGCCTTAAAGTCATCCCGTGGCTCTTTCTGGCTTGCAGATTAAAACTCAATGTCCTGGCTCGGCATGTAAAGCCATTCTTTGGACCCTTTTCTCTCACCCTTCTCCTGTTGTTCCACCCACAACAAATCTCCTGAAGTTTCCCAAATGCCTTCTGTCCCCATGCTGTTGGATGTGTGGTCCCCACATCCAGAACACACCACACCCTCGTGCCAGTGCCCAGAGACCTCCCTCTCAGCATCAAAACTCAGCGCAGAGATCATCTCCCTTGGGAATCTTTGATTCGTACCCACCTGGAGATTTCCACACCCATCTTCCTTCCCTCTTGCCTCTTCCCTGCTTTTCCTTCACATAATGTGTGACTGTGCAGTCATCAGCATATTTAGGAGCTCTTGCATCTTTACCCTAACTTGATGGTCTTTAAGAACAAGCAACTGCTGCAACTCTACCTGCAGTGAGCCCTCAGCACGAGCTAATCCACTCCTGTTTGCATACATTGGTGCAACAACGAATCAATGTCTGAGGACAGCGCCTGGGTCATTGCAGCTGAGGTTGACAGAAGGGTTGGTTTTGTGCTATTGTGGTTGCTGATTACCGTCATCGTTAATTAATGCTTTGACCATTGTGATTTCATGTCTCGACCGGTTTGGGTTTTGCTTTTGGCTCAGACCCTGGGGTAGACTATTGTGCTCAAGCCACAGCTTCCCTCCAAGAGCTGCAAAGTGAGCAGCATGAGAGTCTAGGGACAGAAGCTGGGTTGAGGTCCCCCACTCCCACCCACTGTGTGATCCCCACTCTTCACTCACTGGCTCTCTGCCTCACTTCAGCCATCTATAAAACCAGGACAAAAATAACTTCCTGACCCACTTCCACGAACAGTTTTGAGGAACAACCTAGATCGTGGTGGAAAAGCATTTTTTAACTCTAAAAATCTACAAAATTTAGTTTATTTCCAGTAACACAAGCATTAAGCAGTGCTTTCTCTCTGGAATGCTGCCATCCCTCTATTGGGTCACTATCATGCAATCATTTCCACATTCCCTAGCAAGTGGGCAGCGCACACAAGTGCTGTCTGTCTTCATGGGTACATTCTCAAATTTGTCATCCCAGGTGTTGAAATGACTCGCCTGGGAACCTGAACACAGCATTGCCCTCCTGACAGCACCACCTGCCTTGATGGTGTCTGCGAGCCTCTGAGTCCAACTTTCCAGCAATTCCCTGCCTTATTGACATTCAACCCACAACAGCCACTCTGGTTTTGGAATGAATAAATGAATGAATGCCACTATAGGATACAGCAAAATTTTACAGTGTTCACAGTCTTTTTAGATGATGAGAACAAGGAGGGGGGAAGAAAAGGACAAGGAGGAGGACGATGGCAAGGATGAGGAAGAGGACAATCAGGACTGACATGTTGACCTCTTATGTGCCAGGCACTTTTCTAAGCATTTAATCCTTACCATAACCTGATCAAAAAATACATGGGCTTGGCACCATATGCTGTAAGCTCCATAAGGGGCAGAATCATTGATCTCTTATCTGTCTTTCTCATTACTGAATCCTTAGGGACAAGAATAGTGGCCTGGCATGCAGTAGGTACCTAAGAAATAGTTGTTGATTCAAGTGTGGTGATGTATGCCTGTAATCCTGGTGGCTTAGGAGGCTGAATCAGGAGGATTGTAAGTTCAAAGCTAGTCTCAGCAACTTGGCGAGGCCCTAAGCAATTTAGTGAGGCCCTGTCTCAAAATAAAAAATAAAAATGGCTGGGGATGTGGCTCAGTGGTTAAGTACCTGTGGGTTCAATGCCTGGTACTAAATAAAAAAGAGAGAGAGAAAAGCGATAGTTGTTGAATATGAATAAAGCAATTTGCTCTTCAAACAATTTTTTGATCTTTAGGACTTTGAAGTTCTTTGGGCGTTTGTTTTTCACTGATTAACTAATTTTGTGTAATACTTTGTTTTCTCATCCATAACTTCAAGCAAGCAATGGCATTTTATCACTAGAAACACTAAAATACAATTTATCTGCCAAATGAAACTAAGCATGATCATTACATATCGTAGGAGTTCACTTTCTTCAATGAATGGATAAACACAAAATTAAATTAAGGATAACTAGGGCTTAAAAGAAGGGATTGTCATATGTTAGAATTATTGATTTTCATTGAAAGAAGAAAATACTAGAATATATTTCCCCATTCTCCTTAAAAAGACAGACTTCTCAGTTGAGTACCCAATTTACTTACCAACATGGAAAGGTTGCTGCAAGGCTGATTCTTTGTATTTCTAAAGAAAAAAATAATGAAAAAAAATTTCAAACAAACCAAGTAAAATTTCCTAATAGTAATTAAAATGAGAACTGATGAAATCTAAAAGAAGCTTAATTTGCTAAGAGCCGTGAGGATTTGCTTTTAACAATTATTTGAGGCAGTAATGGTTATGATTTACTCTGCACATTCTAACCAATGAGGGAAGAGCTCCTATACAATTTAGGGAATGTCCCGTGATGTCGCAGAAAGTGGTGGGTAAGGTGCCTCTGGTGCTAGGGTAGGATTCCATTTTCTACAACTTGCACAGGATGGCTTTTAATGAAATTCTAAAATTATGATGGGTTGAAGACCAAATACAAGTTCATAACCAAAGTATGATGATCCTTTATACTCAAACATTGGCATCGGTAGCCATTATTGGTTTTGAGCGGGTTAGAGGAAGCATTCTTTAAACTCTCAGACAAATACAACTAGTCCATTTGTCATTTCAGTGTCTTCAGCACTTGAAGCATTTCAATTTTTACCCAACAATGTAACCTTTGGAGTTTTGCCTAATAATGACTTCAGTTGTGCTTGCCTTCCAACAGATAAATTGAAATGGAAATGTATATTTTCTAATTATGCACCCAGCCCTAGTTGCATATGGGCAAGGGTGGCCACACTGAATGTTAAATGAAGTCTGCACAATAGTGAGAGTCTATGTGACACCAAAGTTTCCCAAAGTCACTTTCTTAATCATGTGAAGGATAGCCAAGACTGTGATCAGTAGTATGTAGCTATATACAATCAGAGGGAAAACATTTAAACATCCCAGCATGGTATTTCCATTTAAATCTGATTACAGTGAAATAAAACTGTAGCCATTAAAGGTTTAGAAGAACTACAAATACAAGCAGTAAAAGAAGACAGATAGTAAATGAGGTAGTAAAACATTTCAGCAGGGCAAACAGTTTATAGCGTTCATTCAGTCTTCCCGTCGCAGACTGTGCAATTCACCATAGACCCCGCACCGTTCCCTGAACTCCACTTAAACCTGCAATTAACCTTTCACGCCTAATGAAGCTGTTTTCCTGGAAAATTAAAATATATAGTGGTGCCTGCTTTTGCAGAGACTTGGGAGGAGAGCATTTCAAAACCAATGACTTCTCTAAGGCTTTTGTTCAAATGTAAAATGGAAGTGCTATGTTTGTATATAAAGAGGGAATGCTCTTTCCAAGGCAATTTCATTTGATGTGCAGTATTTTATTACTGTACTTATTAATTGTTCTGCATAATTGTAAAAAAAAACACACATCAGTAATTTTGTGATTAGATTGTTACTGCTGGAGTCTACTTTTACCACTTCACTTCCATTAGGGAAAACTAGAGTTTTACTAACAAGAACTAAATTCCTGATGTTTCTCCTTGGTGGGTTTGTTGCAAATTTAACAGTTTAAAAAATACATTTACCATGTCAATATGTAGTTGTTAGTCATTTCCATTGCTTTCTCTTTAGAGCCCTTTTGTACCTGCTCAGAGAGATACCAAGTTCTTAAATTTTAGGAGGCAAATATCCTTTTCCTCAAAGGTTGTGAGCAATGGTCTGATTTGGGTGCATTGTTCCACTTATTCACAAAACAGTTGTGGTAGCTTTTGGCAGCCAACCCTGTGACTACTGACTTCTGCTGTTTGCTGAAGGAAGTTTTGGTGATCCCTGCCTCCTTCACAGCTTGCCCTGGCATTGGCAAGGACCAATTTGAGCCTGGAAGAGGCCATGAAAGATACAATAGGAAACAGAAGTTGGACTTTCGTTCTTTGTGGTTTATACTTCACATTTAAATAATCTAAAATGTCATAGTGTCTGGTGCTTAAGAATTAAAAGTACAAAGAGGTAAAGTTTATAATAAAGTTTAAGCCCCAGCATTTTTATTGAATCTCCCGGTATATTTTGATGTAAATTCTGCTAGCCCGCAGGTCTGTGCATCATCTTGACGTGGTAAATGAAATTCCTTTAGACCGCCAGTCTAAAATAATGAATTGTTCCCCCAGTTAATTGTATTGCTTTGATAACAAGGAACTATGCTAGGCCTAGAGAACACAATAAGTGGATTTCATCAGATGATTTGTGTGACGTTTTGAAAAATGATCTTCGGGAGTGACCTGATTTTAAAGGAACTCTTGCGGCGCAGCACGCGCCACTGCGCAGGATCTGGCTGGGACCAAGCGCCGCCTCCAAGGGCGCAAGGCGGTGGGGTCTTGCCTGGAAAACCTCCCACCGGGAAAAGCTCCCGGGGACACCGGGCCCCAGAGAAGGCGCGCAGCAAGGGGCAACGCCGCCGTGGATGCACCTAGTTCTAGATTGCTTGTATTCTACCCACATGTGTCTGTTTGAAAAATGAGGAGAGATCTTCAGGTGCCCTATGTCTTCACTGGCAGTGTGGAAATAAACCAAGACCAACAAATGGAAACACGCAAAAGCTGTTTCTTCGGAGCTTGTTACAGCAAGGGAGTTGGCCACCGCCGCCTGTGTTTTGGCCAACACTCAAGAGCAGGCAGGGTGGAGAGCTTTCAGAGGAGAGGGGAAGCGCCCCGTGTGCCCGGACGGGGGCACCTGGCTGGGGGGCTGGCTGGCAAGTGCGGCCTTCTGCTCATTGGTCAGGGGTGCGTTGCCCTCCCTCCAAGTGTCTTCAGTTGGAAGTGGGGCAGATCAGGGAAGCTTTGAGTTATAAGTCAAGAGCTGGCCACCCAGGTTACGGGAGCTGTTTGACTCCATGGTTGTTACGGAGAAGCAGGTTGAACTCCTACTGGTCTGCCCTACAGCAGGCTGGCTTCCTGGGACTGTTTTTCTGAGCCCTGGGTGCTGATCCTGTCAGAATTCTACTGTTCCTGCTCTCACCAGCATAGTTACAATTAGGGACTGAGGGAGGCAGTATTGTCGTTTTTTGATTTTTTTTTTTTAAGAGCTAGTAACTTCACTTTTTCTATTAAGAAGATTAGATCCCTTAAATAACAAAGTGTGCTGAAGGGCAGCAATGTAAATGACTTCCTCACCCTCCCTGGGCATCCTCCCCACATTCTGCAGTTGGGGAAGTCAGAGACCTTGTTTCTTTGGTGCACTCTTGTAGCCTCACCGTCTAGGAGGTTGAAAGAGGATATAGCAGGGGGCTGGAGCGTGGCTCAGTGGTTACAGCACATGCCTGGCATGAGCAAGGGCCTGGGTTCAAAACCCAGCACCACATACACAATGAATTATTTAGAGCAACGAAAGCCTCTGTTCAAGTAATGTCTTAAACATGACAAAATACAAAAATAATAGTAAAAATTTATACTCAAGTTGATATTCTAGGTAAATGCACTCACAAATGCAGTTAGTAGGATTGTTGTGTTGTTCATAATTAAACTACAAGATTTCTATGGATGAAAAACTCATGCTGGGTTACAAACTGAGTGATCTAGTAAAAGCCCAAGCTTAAATCTGAACAAAATTGTCATTTGGCCCAACAAGAAGATGAGACCTTGAGCAAGTGGTCTGGGAGTCTCTGGGACTGGATGGACACTCAAGTATCCCTGCCATGAGGAATGAGAAGCTTTCCGTCCACTTATTTCCATTGATTCCGAAACTGAAAATGTTGTTGGCCGTTCCATTTTCACAGGAAAGGATAAAAAAATGGTCAAATTAAAAATCGGCATGGTTTGCAATGGTATTTGTAAATTAAGAACTGAAATATGCCTTGTGACTTCGGATTTTTCAACTGAGTGTGTCTCCAAGCTTCAGAGTCATTAGTAAACCCAGGACATGTTGTGAGAGACGCTACTTTAATTAGGCTTTGGACTTCTTATACCCTGAAATACACAGAACTGTGACAGTCTTGAATTAGCATAGAATTTGCTGTTTTGGCAACTCAAAATTGTTCACTCCTGACACTATATCTTCTTAGGAAAACAGCATTTGCAGCCATATGCAATTGGAAAACTTTTTCAGGGCTTCTTTGGCCCCGGTCATTCAGTAGTTCATTGAAAAAAGTGATTTCATCTTTGGAGTTGTGATCATTGAAATTAGTGTAAGTGGTCTCTATGCACATTAAAGAAGACATACATCATTTATCACATTTGGCTGTCACTGGATAAGATGGTGCCAGGAATGAAAGAGTAGGAAGTTGTAAGTTATGACAAAAGCAGGCCAGGAGAGCTGTAGCAACTCAAGGTCTGCCTGAGCTGAACTTCCAGTTCTGCAATTTTTTAAAAAATTAATGCCCTTCACCTCCATTTTATAAAGCATTAATTAATTTCCTTCACCTCACCATTTTAATTTAAACTTGGAACCTGTGTTATCTCTAAGAAATTCAGGATAATATTTAATATCCTGGCAAAAATAAGTTACCCCACAGCAGCCCTTAAAAGGCAAATATGCACAATTATTAGCTTACCCGCCAATTTTTTTTTCTTTTAAGAGAGAGGGGACAGTAAGAGAGAGAGAGAGAAAAAGATAGAATCAATTTTATTTAGTTTTTCATGTTGCCTTTATTGCTCTGACACTTGATTGTGTATGTGGTCTGGGGTTCAAACCCATATCCTTGCACATGCCAGGCAAGTGCCGTAACCACCAACCCACTGCTCCAACCCCTTAGCCACCAATTATTAATTTTCAGATCCCTTCCCTCTTGGACACTATAAATTTCTCCTTCTCCCCCAACACCTCCTTTGTTTTCAGAAGTACTAGAGTCTCCCTTTTCCATTCAAAAGAACTTGTGCTCATGTAGTCCTATGCATCCGATCAAATCCGATCACCTGACCTGGTTGCCACCCCTTGGAGATGCGCTTACACATCTCTGCTCATTGCTAACGACGGACTCCTGTCTTCTGGCCACGCTTCCTTTCAACCCACCTGCACTCTCCTTTCAGGCTTTCTTCCTCAGTGAGGTATGGAAATGGCCCAAGATCCCCAAGAGCTTGTCTGAGGAGTCTGACAGCTTCTGCCATCCCCGGTCTTAGCCTGCTGGTCCAGATAGCGTGTTTTTACAGATTTCTTGAACCCTGCCCTCTCTACCTCCACAACACTACGCTAGGCTGGAGGACCTTCCTCTCTTTTGGCGTTTCTTTCTATTCCTAAATCTCTCAAGTTTTGTTCTTGCCAGATCATATGTGAAGCTTATATAGAATAAATTGACCTACAGGAATAAAATAATTCAGTGACAACTTACATGAGATGAGATCCAAAACCGAGGTCTTCATCTAAGAACGACACATGGGGACAACGTTCTTGAGGGCTCAGGAACTGGGAGAGCTCGCTTGGAAGTCAAGCGCCTAAGACCTCAGAGAAAGGAAAATGAACTGGACGTCCCGCCACGAGCGTGGCTTAAACAAGATATATTATGGTGATTTGAGACATTGTGTTTTCCTCAAGACTTCTGGAAATTGGGGCTAGAGCGGTGGCTCACCAGTTGCCCAGCATGTACGAGTACACACGTTCAAACTCCAGCACCTATGTGCACAACTAAGTGTCAGAGCAATGAAAGCCATGTGCAAAACTCAATAAAAATTGATTCTCTCTCTCTTTCTCTCCTTCTCTCTCTCACTGTCCTTCTCTCTTAAAAAAAAAGAATTATGAAGATTGACAGATACTAAAGCAACTTATGTGTAGCTATACTAAGGCAGGGTAGCCCAGTGAGCCATCACTTGTATGAATTTAGTAAGCTCTTTACTGTCCCCGAGCATCTAACTGAACGCTTCTATCAATCATCAAACACCCAATATTACAGAATTAATTAATAGAGCAACATGATATTTTTAATGGCCTTTGATAGCTAGATACCCATTTATGTGATCATATTCTGCCAATAATACAGAAGGTCCTTTTCTAATACATTTATCAACTAATTTTCAACAAGTTGTCTTTATTTCTCATCCCTGTGTGCATAGCACAACTCTGTCCTTGGGGTATTTTCTTTTTAAAAACACCTTAAGAGAGTGAAAAGGCAAGCCACTGAATGGGAAAAAGTATTTGCAAAAATATATCTGGTAAAAGTGTCCAAAGTATACGAAGAACTCTTAAAAATTCAACAGTAAGATGACAAGCAACCCAATTAAAAATGGACAAAAGAGGGCTGGAGCAGTGGCTCGGCGGTTACAGTGCTTGCTTGGCATGCATGAGGACACGAGTTCAAACCCCAGCACCATGTAGGTAGCGAAATGTTGGAGCAACAAAAGCCACGTGAAAAACTAAATAAAATTGATTCTATCTTTCTCTCTCTGTCTCTTTTAAAAAGTTTTTTTAAATAAATAAAAATTTTAAAAAATGAACAAAAGATGTGAATGGACACCTCACAAAAAAAAAGGCAAACAGATGGCAAATAAATATATCAAAAGATACTTAGCATCTTGGTGAATTTCAAATTAAAATCACCACGATACACTGCGATGTGCCTACTAGAATTGCTAAGATCCAAAGCATGGACAATACCACATGCTGCGGAGGAGGTGGAGCCGCAGGACTCTCCTTACTGTTCTTGGGAAGGCAAAACAGCACAGCTGCTTTGAAGACAGTTTGAGAGTTTCTTCCAAAGGTACAGAGTGGCCTTACCATGTGACCTAGTAATAACACTTTAGCACTGGGCATTTGTGAGTTCAAAACTTATTCCCACGTAAAACCTGCACACAGAAGTTTATAACAGCTTTATTCATAATTAAAAACTGGAATGGTTAAGATGCCCTTCCACAGGGGAAAGCACAAAAACACACGTTGCACATGTGTGTTTCTTCATGTGCACAGGGATTTCTTCAATGGTGAAAGAAAAGGCGCCAACGTGCCACCAAAGGACATGGAGGCACCATATGTGTGTGTCACTCAGCTTTCCAGCACTGTAACAAAATGCCTGAGATGCTGGAAACAAGGAGAGAGGGGTTTTTTGGCTTGTGATTGTTTTGGAGATTCTAGTCCATGATCAGGCAGACTTGGGACTGTGGTGGGCTGCTGAACTGCAGGGAGCACCTCCTGAAGCGAACTGCTCATTTGGTGACAAGGAAGAAAAAGAGAGGAGACAAAGGGGCAAGGGTCCCACAGTCCCCTTCAGTGGCACACCTCTGTGATCTGAGGACCTCGACTAACAATTCCGCTTGCTCACCACCCTGGGGACCAGTCCTTTAACACATGGGCCTAAGGAACATTCAGTAGCCAAACTCTAGACAGTGCATAGTTTAAAGGGAAAGACATCAGTGTGAAAGGCCACACTGTCTGATTCTAACTACGTGCCATCCAGGAAAAGGAAAAACTCGAGTCTTGAAGCAAAGATCCGTAGTTGCTGGAGGCTTTGTGAGGGGTGTGATAAATCAGTGATGCCCTGGGGATTTGCAGGGCCCTGAAACTCTTCTGTATGTTGCTGTAATGGGGGAGACAGAACATTACGCATTTGTCAAGACCCACAGAACCATACACACAGAGTAAACCAAAAGGCAAACGCGACTTCAGTTGATAATCACATATCAGCATCAGTTCAGTTTTTCTATAAACCTAAAACTTCTCCAAGTTGTTTTTGTGTTAATCTTGATATGAGTTTCGTTTGTAAAACAAAAGAAAAGTATTAACAATGAAAATTCCTCGTACATCCAGAGAGAACTTGTGTCTGTGCTTAGATCCTAAGGTGTGGAGACATAGCCACCACTGAACATGATGTTTTGTCAAACACTGAACTTGATGTCCAAAGCTGGAGTCAGCCAGTTCTGTTAGGTCCTTGTTCACACATGTCCAAGTCAAGGAACATTTTAGTAAGCAGAAAACTACTTGATAGAGAATGATCAGCAAAATATTTCATAACTAATGTAAAACAACAGTGAGCAGGGCCTAGGCCGCTGGGTTGCCATCCACAAATGTGTAAAGAAACATTTAAATGCCTTTCTCCTTTTCTTCCAGGCCTTGCTATTGCCAGTGCCCTGATAGATATTTCACAGCAGAAGCCTTCAGATAATAAAGACAAGACTTCAGGGGTCCGAAATCGAAAACACCTCTCTACACGTCAAGGAACTTGTGTCTGAGAAGTGGAAACCACTCCGGCATATTCAGTACTGACTGGCTTTGCGACTGGCTTCCATTAAAGCTTTCCTTCGGTCTCAGGTTTTATGGAGGCCAATGTCTGTAGGATCCTGGGCCCAAGTGCAGTTCCCTCTAAGTGGGCAATGTCCCAGGTGGCCAAAGAATGTTCACGAGTTTTATAAAAGTAACAGTATTGGTGGTCACAGATGATAGGGTCAGTTTTTACGACTATCTTAGGCTTATCATAGCTAGCATTAAATACTCTGGAAAAAGATGTATATTGTTTCTTAATGCAGATGAAAAATATGTAATTCATATAAATCAACTGTTTATATCCCAAGACTTTAAAGAAAGACATTTTATAATGCCTGAATGATGAGAATTGTACAGTTTTTGCCTCATAAGCAAACTTAGGTCACCTGTATATGAACAGGAACAAATTGCAGTGACTTTAAATGCTGTTTTATCTTGTAAATGTGAAAGCAAGATTTTGATTTAGTAGGATGTAGGTAATGTATTTAAATATTTCACATGGCCATATCATGTCCAAACTCAACTTAAGAACATAACAATTTTCCACCTAACTGGAATGCAGAGCAGAATGAACCATCCGGACGGATATATGCAACTCCACAGGAGGTTTATTAGAATTCTGAGAGTAGAGGA
This sequence comes from Aplodontia rufa, assembly GCA_004027875.1. Classification (NCBI taxonomy): domain Eukaryota; kingdom Metazoa; phylum Chordata; class Mammalia; order Rodentia; family Aplodontiidae; genus Aplodontia; species Aplodontia rufa. Next base: position 39,240 of record PVKS010007851.1, on the reverse strand, counting down.
CATTCCTGTCGTCCATGCCAACTGCCTAAGTCATTATCAGAGCTGATAGAGCATGGAAAAGCTGGTCCAGCAATCAATTTCTCCCCTCCTTCCAAAAACATCCTCTGGTACCACAACCTGAGGGAGACTGAAGTTTAGCATGCAAGCTTCTGCCCCAGTATGGTAATTTTTTAATTGCATAGGAATCATTGGATCAGACCTAAATGATCTACCTGCATTTTTATAAGAATGTGTCATTTCTTTCAGCCTTCCTCTTCTAGCTGCTAGATTTTTAGCAAATGTTATGAAATGCATTTTGTAGGCAATGCCCCTGCCCAAGTTATCATATAACCCAGCTTCCTTCCTGCCAACTAGTTCACCTGGAACATAAGCAGAGAAGAATATTGCCTGGTGGCCACCAGTGTCACACTGTCTCTGCCATGACGCCTTGGTGTCATGAGAAAATCTACAGCTCAAAAAGAAGTCCGTTGTTGGCCACACTCAGCACATTGTTAATGACTCAAATTTCTGAATTATGGTAGAAAAGAAAATTAAAATGAAACAACTTTTCATTTTGGAGCATAGAAGCATTTGTATCCTAATATTGACAATAGTTCACTAAAACTCAACATTAACAGATCCAATTTGGAATTGCAGTTTTTGACTTCGGGGTGACTACAGAATATATGTAAGAACAATGACAGAGATATCCAAAGCTGCTGTATGCAATATAGTTTTGCTTAATATGAAAGTCATTTAAATGTAGCTGATGTGTAGTACTATATATGTACTTTTCTTGTTCTTTGGATTTCTGGAAGGTAATGACACTTAATGCCTAGTTACTTGCATGCCATGGATGTACAGTAGCAGAATACGACCCTATTGTGATATTAAATGTTTATTTCAAATGGCATTTATACATAGCTTAATTTGATGAGGATTGAATGTAATATATAACAGGAATGATCATACAATATGTAGTTGCATCTTATAAAAGATTGCTAGGTTGCATCTAACATGACTGTCATTATTTTGATAATTAGGCACTTATAAATTAGAGTATCTATTCCTTATGTTGGCATGATAATTTCACTATTTTCCATGCATTAAAAGTAATACAAATTCTTAGACTAATTTTAGTAATTTTATCTGTAGCCTATGTGGGTCTTGTGGGGAAAGGGTGGGCTGACTGTTTTCACTTCCCAGTGAGATTTTTCTCTCCCCCAAAACAGTAAACCAAGTTTGTAAATGTCTTCTAAAATCATATAATTTTATCAGCTTCTTTTGGACCCTTTAAATGTTGATTTTTGTCATGGAAAAATAAATTGACAAAACTGGTGATTACAAAGATACAGTCATTTTGAAATAAAGCAATTGCCCAATTTGTTTTACTAACAGTTGTCACTAGAGAAAGTTTACAGAACAGCAATACGAAAACACAGATTTGTACATAGAATCCATCTCAGCTATATTTTTAGAAAGGTAAGGCAAATGATATTACCATGAAAGAATTGTCCAGTTTCTTCCACCTTGAGACCCATCTCTTCAAACCTGAGACTTGAATTTTAGGTAATTATGGGATGTGATGCAACGCTAAAGTCATCCTTTGCCTTTCGAGGTCAAACATTGCTAACTGTGAGGCCAACTATACAGTGTTTTCTCAACTTATCAAAGCTTTTTACAGGCAATAAAATTCTTTGCCTTTAGGTGAAATGGGTCAAAAAGACATCGAGGATCAAGGATAATCACTTTGAATCTGTGCTCTTGTTTCTCCCACCCCCACATCTCAAATTCTTGAAATTTGGATGCTTTCATATATATAAAAAAAATCTAACCACACATATGCGCAGATGCTTTCTGAGAAGGTAGCGCTTAAATTGACTCATTCTCTTGAAAATTTACTTTAATGGAATTCTGAATATTTCAGTACACAATGACTTTGAAAAAAATTCTTAAGATTTTAGGATTTCTTATTTCACCAAGCACAAAAAGATTTAGTTAAGTAGATGATGGACTTTTTAAAAATTAACCAGGGGACACTTTGTGGACAAGTAGAATTTTTTTGTTAAAAAGAAATCTGCTTATACTGAAGAGTGATTTAATACATCCTAGAAGAATTAGGAGCCTCATAATTGCTTTAGATGAATGAAAAGTTATCTTTGTGAAATAAGAAAAGTATATTACAGTGTTCTACTTAACAGGAAAACCTCAAGTAGGACATCTTGAAATACATAACCAGTATATGCCATACTTCCCAGTAGCTCTTTTTCTGTTGGTGTCAGTAAAATAGCAGGGACTGGCTGTTGTCCATGGGTTCTAGAGAACAGGCTGGAGCTTTGAAATGTGTGGTGCAGGGCAGGTTCTGAGCCCCAGCCTTTCCACCTGTAGAAGCAGATAATAGTGCTCACCTGGTGGAGCAGGTGGACACCAGAAGGTAACAAATGTGACGCTCCCACAGCGAGCAGGCCCTCAATGCAACCTGGCTGGTGCTAGTCACTGGGCCCCAGCCATTCTTTCCTATCAATCGATATATGGATCTATTAACTTTTCTCTGTCTTTTCACTGAAAGTGAAAGTCAGGTTTTTGCCAAAAAAAACACAAAAAACAAAAAACAAAACAAAAAAAAGACTTCCTGAATATCTTAAATTCCTATATTTCTGGGATTTCTAAAAAATACTTTGATATTTGGGTCAATAGAGCTTTGACTTTCTCTAAATCTATGCACTTGTTGCTGAACATTTTTTGAAAATGACTGTTTAATGACATTAGGACGGGAACATCCATTGTCACGTTTCACACACAAACTAGGCAAGAAGGGTCAGTGCCTGCATTGTGCTGCATATATAAACTATGATTTGTAAAGTATTTTATAATTTTAAAAAGTTCTAAACAATGAGAACTGATCATATGAACTAGTTCAGCCCATCTTCATGTTTTACAAAATCCATTTGGTCTTTGTTAGGGTGAGCTTAGAACTTATTTGATCATAAGAATTCCCAGGTTCTTTAAGATTCCCACATTGCATCTTGAAAGGACAGGGTGGCCCTGAACTGACACTAAGTGAGCTCCCTAGTGCTCTTTACCAACAGGCAAATCAGGGACACAGTTCACTGGGCCAAGAGCTGACTTTTAGAGGTACAGGGAGCACTTGAAATTCAAAATGCTTTAAATCATTTTCCAAGCAATGCAAGCCATCTGGTTGGTGTTCAGCAGTGTTTTCATTTAACATTTTAGTTTTATAAATTCTTTTAAATTAAGAATTAGAACCACAGCTACTATCAGAACACATACACACAGGTGTGCCTGCAAGTCTTAACAGACTGCGAAAGTTCAAATTTGCTTCAAAAAGCCAAAACGTTAGGATATACCATGCTATTAATCAGGATTTGAAGTCTGGAAATAAAAACATTGGCTCTTCCAACACCCACTGCCAAATGCAATTTTGCTTTTTATTTTTATTTTTTTATCTTTCCATGATCGTATAGGAAGAAGCCCCTTCCCATGTAAGACTTGGTTATACAAATTGTGTTACTGAATTTCTACATTCAGAATGCATCTTTCTCTCCCTCCCCTTCACCAGATTTTCACTGACCTTTATCTCCTGTGAATGGCATGCAGAGTACTGCGACTGTTCCCTAGAACCGAACGCAAAACCCTCCAGAGGCTGAGCAGCCAACACCCCAGCACTTAGCCTTGTCTAAGCCCACGACCACGTGTCTGTGTTTACAGAAATTGTTCTGACTTAGGAACTCAGCTGTCTGACCTTGGTGCAGATGTGGCACAGTCCAGGAGTTTTCTAAGTCTCCAAGGTCTTCAGCAAGCTTTGCATTTAGTCCCCACATGGCCATTGGGGTCCAAGGCTCATGCGGGTATTGCTGGGAAAGAGTGGGTCAACGAGGACCCAAACCTTCTTTCTTCTACAGCCCCACCCTGCAGAAAGATGAAGCCCCTGCACCCCTCTTGGGTCAGGATCCTGACCTGTGGCCTTACCCTGAGCTTGGCTCTGACTCCACTCTAGAATGTGAGTTCCTCCTGGGATAGCCGCTATTGCACCTTGCAGGGGTCAGGCAGGGAAGCAACTGGGATGAGAGGCTCATCCAACCCTGGGAAACATGCCCAGCCCGGCTGGCATCTCCCAGGAGCTTTAGAAAAGAGACAAGCTGTGGGAGAGGCTGGATGAAGGTGTGCCCAAGGTGGCTACCACACAGGGTCACATCCTGGAGTTCCTTCTCAGTCACAATGAGCTGCCACCCTGCAGCGCTCCACGCCTGGCACACTGCTTCTCAGGGTGCTGATGGTGGATCCGTGGCTGTCGAGGTTTGGAGATTTTAGTTCAACATGGACTTTTCTCTGGCCTAAAGGGGTTTCTCCTAGAAATGCCCGTCACTGATGAGAAGGCCAGGCATCCTACAGCTCCAGTCCGTAGCCCTTTGGATGAACACACAATTCGTCTCCCAGTTGTAAAGCGCCTCCTTGCTTGTTTCAAATCTGGGTACCTGGCAGAGACAAAGCAGTCAAGACATCGCTGAGATTTTATTCTCCCAGCCCTGCAGTGAAAAATGGAAAGGGCTAATATTTTGCTTTCCAAACATGAAATTTACAGTATGATTTTTGAATGAGTCTGTAAATGAACACCACCCCTCATAGACACACACATTCTAACCTGCCTGCTCCCCAGCCTTTAATCTCCCTTTCGATGATGTGATCCTCCTTATTCAGGGACTGGGGATGAACAAAAGGACAAATCCCTCAAAGATCATAGCAGAAACACTGTATTCTACTCACAAGCCAAAGCTTTACCCAGTGTTATTTTGGAAAGAAGTGGTATTTTCACTCAGGCAAGAGAGTTGTTGAAGCTAAGCTTTAACCCAGCTGTGTGCCTGGTCAAATCCACCCAGGAAAAAGCATTAGCAAGCAAATTCTTATAACAGCTCCTTGGGCTTCTAGAGCCCCTGTCACCCAAAGACCTTTTATATGTTGCGCTTTCCAGTGATGCATGGTTAATCTTAGAACAGATCCTGAGTGCAGACACACTCAGATTTTAATGTAACTCAAATGCCAACTCTGGTTTTTAATCCCTTCGGCAGGTCGTCTAAACCATTTCTAAGTCCACTGGGTTGAAAACACATACCTTACCTAAGTTTCATGATGGGTTGTTGTTGATGATGATGTGAAATAAGAAGTAGACCATAGTTAAAGTTTTCTTTTACTATTAAAAGGTCCAAAGTTAAATTCAGTGAATCATGAACACTGATTGTTCCCTTGGATTTTGGGGTGGAAGGAGGAAGGGCCTGGGGCTTGGAGGATAATACTGAACTGCATTTATGTGCCGTAGTTCTCAAATAACTAAATGATAATTGAAATCAATGTTATGCATGCCTGATGATTCAGAGGTGTTTTCAGGACTTTTAAAAATAATATCTATAACATATTTTAAATAGCCCCTTCCTCAACTTTAAATGGCCATTTTACATCAAGTGCCAGGAGATTTTGTTAGGTTTTCTTTCCCATTGTTACACCTCTCTCCTGACCCTCCATTGACTAGTCAGCTCATTTCCCCCGGGTGCAGACTGGCAAGCTCACACCTCTATCAGTGCTTTAAAAATAAATAAATAACATAAAATAGGTCTTGTGCCTCTTGGCTCCCTTGTGACAATGCGCATTGGCAGCAGTAATCTCTTCTTTTAGATCAGCTTGTTTGAAATACGATGGCACTTAAACCGGAAGGCCAGCTGGAAGGACACCCGTAACGACACCAGCTCAGCTCCAAACAATTTGATTTCAACCTGAAATGAATCACCTTGCAACACAAATAGATAATGCAAACGGGATGTGCTGCTCATCGAATTGAGATCTGGAGCTCCACATTCAACTGCAGCCGGTGCCCCGTGAGGATGAGCGACTCAGGACTCCCCAAGCTCCCCTGTGCAGATGAACCAGTTGCGAGAGGCAGCAATCTCTGAGCGTCCGATGTCCACTCGGTGCTGATTTCTGAAGCAACAGCTCCAACGTGACCTCTAATGCAGAAAAACGTATCAGTGTGGGTTGTCGAGGGAAGCAGCCTTTCTGTGAGCGACAGCCACCAAATGGAATCTTTTTTTTTTTTTCTCAGAAGGCTCTTTTGTGATAAGCTTGTCCACCTTGAACTGGGTAATGAAATGCGGGGATGTCTTATTTGTTTTTATAACAATATGCAATGTTTTGGTGACATGATCTCCCTTCTGAACAAGGTCCTGAAGATGGTTATATAGCAGTCTTTTTATTAGTGATTCTCCTAGGTGATAATATGTCACTCAAGCATTTTGGTTTTACACAGTAGTGAACTGAGTATTATTTTGTCCTAAAGTAGAATATCCAACAAGGCATATTATAACTTTGTGGGAACCCATTGCGGAAAAAGCAACATTTTTTTTTCACTAATTCAAAATATATGCTATCATGCCTTGCATCCTCCTTATTGAATTAATGCAATCCACAGTACCATTCTCTTTTTCGGTGCAAATCATGCTCTCGATGCAGTCTTGCTAATTGGCCTTATATTGTAGGCACTATGGGAGTATTCCCAGTAGCTGTGAAGACTGGCAATGTCAAGTTTGTCATCTTGGGTGGATGTAGGACAAAGAATAATGATTAATACCAAGTTGGAAACTGAAGTCTGTTGGTATTTAAGTTTAATTCAACATCTAAGTCATGTCACTTCATGCCACTAAAATTTAAAAGCAAATTCCCCAAACCCGATCTTCATCACATTGATAATCAGAACAGAGCAGAAATGGCAACATTATTGGGGATTTATATGCTCTATTTGATCTGAAGTATAAACTATACAGTGAACCAAAATACCAAGGGAAATAGAAGAAATTGAATCAATTCTATCAATTCTTTCAAAGACTCAGGAAGCACAAACTAGTGGTTAAAATGGAAACTTGGAAAAACTAGGATAAAACCAAGCTCCTATCCCCAGCAGAGTGGCTAAGCTTGGTCATGCCTGCATACCCCTTGTAGAAAGAGGTATGCTTCCTGCCAGGGCTTGTGAGGAGTGTGCTTCTAGAGCCTTCGGAAGCTCAGCACCAGCTCCAGCGTGGCTTTAGCAGAAGGCCCCTCTGTGAATGAGCAGCAACACTCTTACATCGTCACAACACCGAGCCAAGAAACTGGCTTTGCAGTGACATTCCCATGGTTATGATGAATGTTTTCCAGAACTGAAGGCGGAGGGAAGCGTCACAACTCACCTACAGACTGGTTCTAACTACTGCATCCGAATGTGAAGGAATGAATGACTTGGGTGCCCTTTTACAATTTGAGTTTCCATCTGTAGCTGGATTTGGCGATGTGTACCACTTTGTCGCTTTCTGCCCCATTGTTAAATGATAAAGTTACTCATCTGCACATAAGCATCTGAAATCTCATCAGGTAATTGCATAAATGAAGTATTTCCCACAAAGAGTTGAAATTTGTATCAAAAAGAATAGCTCACATGATTTCTCAATGTTGGCATATGCGAAACACTTTCAAAGCTCTCAAGAAAATAATAAACTACATTTTCCTGTCTTCCTGCTAGTCATTACCTCGATATTTTTCTTTTAGATAAACAATCTGCAGTGTGTTTACTGAACCTTCATTGATATTCCCCAATAGCGTTTGCAGCTTGAGTGTTATTCCAGCAACTACACAAAATGAGTCCACAGCAGAGCAGGCAGGCCCCTCTGGAACCTGAGATTATTTGTTCTCTCACTGTTCTAAAGGTAATTAAGGAGCAGTGCATGTTTCTCAATTAATGATTTCTCATTCAACAGGGGATCTTTGATGCTAATTTGTTTTAATCAGGGCAGAGGCTGCTCAAAAACTCTAAACAATTCAGTGAAGAGGAACTAGGAATTTTTAATCAAGTGGAAGAGATTTAAATGCTATGAGGGAGGCATCGATCATAAGCTTTCAATTCCTGTTCATTTAACTATGTTCTTTTGGTTTTATAAACCAATGTTGGATTATTAAAAAGAGCATATTGTATTACACAGTACGGTTTTTCTTTATGATTTTGTGTTTATATAAATGGACTTCAATTTCTCCCATGGACAGCTGATGTATATCCAACTTTCATTTCTCTCTATATATAGAATATATTTATGCATAATCTAAATCCATTTGTTAAATTCACAAGTAAAAGTAGGACATGTATATGTAAGAGCATATTTACATATATGTAGAAAAAGAATGGTGGAAGACACATTGTGAATGAGTGTTAATTTAAAATTCTTTTCATCCCTTGGACAGCTGTCACTGAGGAGCTGTTCCTGATCTGAGTAGCTAAAATCAAATTGCAATATGTACAGGGAAACATTCATGATTAGACCCTAATTTTTATTTTTTAAAAAAGGCTATCGCAGGTGACTTTTTTATGAAAATAAACACTCAAAGGAATGAAGTTAGAGTAGCTGCTTTTTTAATGATCAGGTTTAGTCTCATTTCGATATTTTCAAATCAAAGCTGCTTTTGCCAGTCATGTGAAGATGAAGTTGACGTTTTTCCTTTCTCTGCCTGAATACACAAAAAGCCCAACAAATGCTTGAGAGGCCTAACTAGTTTAAAAAAAAAAACAACTTTGTATCTCTATATTGAAATAAGTGAGAAAGTGGACTTTTTTTTAACTAGTGATTCTCAAACTGCAGAGGCCACCAGAATCAGCCAGGGGTTGGGGGAGGTTTGTTAGAACACGTAGCTGGGGTCTACTCTCAGAGTCACTGATTCAGTAAGGTAGGGTGGGACCCAAGAACCTTCATGTGCACCAAGATCTTGAATAACACTGGGACTCAGGTCTCAGAACTCTAGTTCTGAACAATGAAGAAGGAGGCAGCCTGGTTTGAACACGGTACTGAGCAAACAGTCCACTCTCCTGGTCATTCGCTCGAATCTTCCAGGTTCTCTGCTGGAAAGTAGGCAGGCCTCCCGATGACTCTGATCGAGCCTTCGGAGTGAATCTGTGGCCAAGATGGGCAGCAGCGAAGGGGTGAACTTGCACAGTAGGCATGGCATTAGTGTTCATGTTTTACTTCATGCAGATCTCTTTGAAGAGCTTTGCAGGAATCACACCCATTTGAAAATAGACTTTTAAATGGAAATGCTGACCTGGTGCACCTTACTAATGGAAACTGACTTGGGAAAAGCTACCCCAGGAGGTTTCCCAGGCCGCTGGTAGAAAGAACCATCTGGGGCTCTGCTGGACATTGTGGTTTTCATAAGGGCCCTGGATGATTTTTTTTTTTTTAAGACAACAAAAGTTGGGGCTGGAGCGGTGACTCAATGGTTACGGCGCTTGCCTGGCATGTGCAGAGACCCTAGTTCAAACCCCAGCACCACATACACAACGTGTTGGAGCAACGAATGCCACATGAAAAACTATACAAAATTGATTCTTTCTCTCTCTCTCACCGTCCCTCTCTCTCTTTGGAAAAAAAAAAAAAGTTAGCTTCTCCCTCTGTCGCATGTTCAGCATGGCTTGGCAATTGTTCTAACAGCCAGGTGAAGGACACAAATCTTTTTCCTTAGAACTTTTCTTTGTGAAGGTGTTTAAATTGCTTACCCAGAGCTTCTGAGGAAAGGCCATTCACAAAGCCTCTGTCAGGACAGGTGCTCCTCCCTGCACAGGCTGGCCTCCTTTCCCAGGCATCCCTAAAATGTGGCAAAGTTGCCTTGGAGGCCATGAATTTGGCTGCGCCTCTCTCGGTTGTAGAATTATCCCATTGGCATAGGTCACGATTTGCTTTGGTTCTGTCAGTGTTGTTTCTCTCTGACTCCCACATCATAAGGCAGCTTTGAGGATCAGGGAGAACTAAGTCCTTGTGTACCAGGTTTGAATGTTTCTTTAATTGCATTTACCTTTGCCCTTGAAACTAATTCATGAATATGGAATTAATTAATGGACATGCTATCAAATCACAAGATGACCTTGCTGTGAAACGTATCTTCTGAAAGTTCAAACATTCGGTAGCAGCAGCTTCTGTGCCGCGTTAATCCTCCTGCCACCCTTAAGAGAAGATTAGTCAGTGCCCTGGTCCTACTGAGACTTAGACAATTGGTCTGCCTAAGCTCAAGCCTCAGCAAGTATCAGATGTGGGACAGACAGACCCACCGAATGCTGCTTCCTCAAACCTGTGCTTTCCTTGACGCAAAACTCTCGTAGGATGGCTGGGAAAATGAAAGGACTGTCACGCTCCTAATGAGCAGCCCCATCTTCCAGAGTCGTTCCCACGTGAAGGAAGTGAGCTCCAGCTCTTTCCAGATCCAGGCAGTCTCCGACCTTCAGATACCCATGACCCGCTGTACCCATGAGTTGGCCTAGTTAATCATACAACCATCGTCCTGCACGTTCATGGGCTGGTTTCAGATCCACCCATGTCATAGCGTTGGGTCACAAAAGTGCAAATGATCTAATAGAGTGTGACTTTTGCAATCACAGTGTGACGCAATTGTATTATTGGTATTCCATTTGGTGGGAAGTATAAATCCCCAGACTGTCCTTGCAAGGTTTGGCTCAGCCACATGCAAAAATTCATCAGCATAGTCAGTGCTCAGGGCCGTTCTAGAGACTCACTGTGTGCTTTTACTATTTGGGTGGTAAGCACAGAGCCCTCCTCTACTCCACAGACCTCGACTCAGCAGTTGACTCTGACGTACCCTGTCAATTACCAACTACCTATCCCACATGTGGGCACCACAAACACACTCTAGACCTTGGCCGAATGAAAGCCAGGTTTTCATGGGCTCCAGGTCTGCATCAGGTCAAGTCACATTACAAGTCACCGTGAGAAGCATTAAAATCCTTCCCTTGAACTCCATCCGCCATTTCCACCATAAACACTTTCTGGTCTTCTCTGCACAGATGCCCTGATGACAGGAATTGACACTCAGCATTTTTTGGCTCAGGTGTGTTCAGGGGACTGGGTAGTTGGCTTCTTATCCCAGCCTGGGTTTCTCATCTGTCTAATGCAGGCCCTTTTCGGGACGTAGCGGCGCTTTCTGTCTGAATTCTTAGCTGGTGACAGTGCTACTCTGCTTGCGTGGCTCAGCATGCTTTGTGCTTTTGGGGAATCAGCTCTCAACAGACGGTGCTAGAACTTGGGAGGTCGATTCCACTTCCCAAGACCTGTGTGTTCCCAAGCTGGCACGTGATCTTCACGGGTGGCATTGACGCGGTCACAGGGCCTCGTCTGCACTCTGTGGACTGCCTTACGATGCTTTCCCTGCACCAGGGCACACGGAAAGAAAGGGGCGCAGCGAACTTCTCACACGGGTTCTTTCTTCTTTCCAACAGAGAACCTCCGCATACTTCAAATGTTCTCTATTTGCCAAAATACTGCCTTATTTTATGTCTCAGAGAAGCTTGATTTCTGCCCAAAGGACAGCGCACTGCAACTTCATTACCTCTAAGGGGACTTTATGAAATACATTCTTTCTACTCCGGAGAGAAAATGAGATGTAGAGAATTCATAAATTATTTGGGCATCAAAGGATTCTGAATAAAGAACTGCCACTTAACAGAAACAGGAATGCCAATGCACTATAGGAACAGTCTTCTAAAAAAGTTCACTGGAAAGGCCAACTTTCCGAAGAAACGCCGGATTTTGAACAGGAATGGCCATTTTTCTGTTCGGGGCCAAAATGCAGGGTCATTTTCCATCAAGCAGGGCTGCACTGATTTGGAATCAAGCAAATACTGGGTAACTCGCCGGTGTGTTTGCATGCAGCATGGGGATCCACGTTGACCTAGATACATCTCTAAAATTAATTGAATGGCACCGCGCTGGGCTGGGCTAATACTCTAACAAGTGTTTCTTTCTTTAATGATGAGCGTAAGCCCTGAGGGCCTTGTGTTTGAGAGCAGCAACAGCCTTGCCCTACACAGAGCAAGTCTGCTGACTCAGAAATCAGGAGCGCGCCGGATGGTGGGGGAGTTGTTAGACAAATTAGTCACCTTCCAGAGTAAAAGTTACGCAGCTGATCAGTGCCACAGTCGTTCTCTAACTGTGTCCCAGAGGGGGTGGTGACTTCTTTACGATTTATTTCAATGTCCAGAATATATACACATCTTATACACATTTTATATTGTTTTGTTAAAATCTTGTAAGGTTGCTCAAAAATAAATTAAAAAAAAAAAAAAGAAACATCGCCATAGCCCCTAAAATCTGCATCATGAAATGAGCCATCATCTTACTCCTTAAATTATTTGACACATTTTGAATTCCATGTCATTCGAACAAAGCTTATTTTTTTCTTCCTTCCCCACTTAGCCCCGAGAAGATCCATCACGTTCCTGAAACCACAGAGGGCATTGAAATCTTTGTCTTTCAAATATGCTCAGAAATAAAATGGCAGATGTTTGTGTATTTCTAAAACATTGCATAATTAAGTCTGATACCAATGAGGGAATTCAAACAAACAATTCAGGAAGAAAAATAGGTATTTTATGTCTATTTGCCTGGGATTTTCTTTAAAGTAGTTTAAATTACACGCAGGATTAATTAATCTTGCGACTGATTGCGGTGATGCTCGGAGCCAAGGGAGCGTCGCTCTTGTCTGAAAAGTGCACGCGGGACACGGAGTAACCGGGCTGGAGGAAGCACATGGCAGATTACATTCATGAAGGTACCCGAGAGCAGGGGTGGGGACGGGAGAGGAGTGGCTGAGCAGCCACGTGAGCATCAAAACCCTAGACTGCAGGGTCTTCCCAGTTCAAGCATCACCGTACTTGAAGGGACCCTTGGGACTGTGACTTATAAAGATGACTAAGGAACTCTAGGCCTCCGGAATGAGGCCACTGCTACACAGCAACTCTGCAGAAAGATGCACAAGGATATGGTGCCCTGTGGTGGGGATCAGATTTGAATTTACATTTTAAAATTGCTCTCCACTAGGAAGAAGTGCTGGCTTTTGGGTGCTTCTGGTGGCACATCTCAATTCCGTTTTCTGTGCCTTGTCTCTGTTCTGTTGGTTTCTTCTAAGGATCCTATGTTGGTTTTATTGGGGAACCCAAGTTATAGGAATAAACCATCAGGAAGGTATGATTCACTGAACAAGAAATTCTGGCAGTGAGCAGTTTCAAAGGCATCCCCTGTCCCTCCTCCCCAGAGCAATGACTTTTTTCCTCAAGTGTGTACCTCTTGGTCACAAGATGGCTGCCATGGCTCCAGGCTTCCATCCTTAAATGACTTTAAAATGTGAGGCAGGAAGGGAAGGGATTCCTTTAGAATCCTCTTCTTTCATCAGGAGCGAAAGTGTTTTCCAGAAGCCCATCTCACCCTTTGAGATATCTTCCTTTGCTTTCCACGGCTGAGACTGAATTACTCACTTGCCATAGACCAATCCCTGGCAAGGGGGATTGTGGTGGCTTAATGGACCCTCTGTATTCAGAATGTGACCCAGAGGAACTACGGTCCTAGCTCAGTGGCAGAGTGCTGGCTCAGCATGTGTGAGGCGATGGGTTTGATCCTTAGGCGCCAAGGAAAAATAAAAAAATAAATAAAACAAACAAATAAATAAGTAAATAATATTTTTAATTGCGATTCAGAGAAGAGCATTGGCACCACCGGGGAGCTTGGTAGAAAAGCAAGGTCTCGGACCCACTCCAGACCCCCTGCGTAGGAATCTGCGTTCCAGAGCCTCCTGCTGATCACGTGGAGGTGCAGGTGTCAGAAGCGCCGCCTTCAGCTGATGAGGATAAGCTGGACATCTTGGAACTTCGGGAAAATCAGGATAGTGTTAGCAAGAAAGGTGGAAATACGGTGGGGTAGGGGACCATTGGTGTCAACGCAATCTGCTAATCTTTGTTCTGGTGACCGTGACTTTGTCTCCAAAATGTCCGGCAAAATCCTGGCCGCTTATGTTGCCTGCTGGCCCAGAGCATGGTTCTGCCACTTGAGTGCCACACAGCTCTCCCCTGTGTCCCCTGGCACTTTGGCCATAACAGTGATCTCCCTGAGCACCGAGACAAAGGGCATATATGTCATCCATTCCGTCTAGTGGAGGAATCTCTTCCTGAGTAGGGTCCTTCCGTGGCGACAGGGTGGAAAATGGCCCTTGCATGCCCACATCTAATTCCAGGAACCTGTGCGTGTTACCTGACACGGGAAAAGAAATTTTGCAGATGCACTAAAGATAAGGCCTTGGGATGGGAAGAGTATCCTGGAGTGTCTGCTTGGGCCCTGAATTATAATCCCGGGTGTCATTACACGTGAAGCAGTGGGACATCTGTCTGCAGGCGAGGAGAAGCCAATGTTGCAACAGAAGCAGATGGGAGTGATTCTGCCTCGAGCCAGGGAATGTGGCCCCCACCAGAAGCTGGAAGATGAAGGAGCAGGTTCTCCCTGACGTCTCCAGCAAGAGCTTGTCCTGCCACCGGCTTGATTTCAGCCCACAGCACTCGTTTTGGACTTAGGACCTCCACAGCTATAAATGAATACATTTCTGTTGCCTTCAGCCTCTAGGTGTGTGATAATTTGTTGCAGCAGCCACAGAAACTAATACACTCATCTTGCAACCCCTAACCTTTCCCGAGCCACAACTTTAGGCTTAGCAAAGTTGCCTTTTACTTACTGTAGTGTAATTTACAGATGGAATTACAGGTGAAATGCGTTCAGATCTTCAGATGCCATTGCAATAAAATCCTCACTGGGCTGAGCTGAGAATTGGACCCTGGGAAGCCGAGGGAAGCGCCCACCTCGGTTGCTGGTCTTTGCTGGCCATCTTGCCCCAGGAGCAGAAAGGACAGGTGGCAGTGGGAGGGGATGTTGAGATCAGCAACCCTCACCCCATCCAGAGCGTACCTTGGCTTCAGATGCTCCTAGGGTGTAAACAAAGAGGCATGATTAAAAAAACAATTTAACATAAGACACTGTCCAGTTTCCACTCTATGGTGAGCTGGGCAAATCGTACTTTTCTCCTTCAAAACCTCTTGACAGGACAATGAAGACTGAGAAAGGTCAGAGAGGCAGCTCGGAGGACACTAGCACGCCACTGCAATGAATAGAGGGTGATCATTAGCAGCCTCGAGGAGACTCCAGATGACTCAGGCATAGGCTTAGAGGGACCGGGAAGGTCTTGTGCAAAGTGGCAACTGCCCCCGAGTGGGCAGAGGCCACAGCTCAGCCCGGCCTGGGGGGATCGTAACTCTGCAGACAGGAAGGCCTGACCCCCGGCGAGGAGAAGGAGCTGCTCCTACATTGGCGCGTTTGTGCTGATGGAGGCTTTTAAAGAGGCTTTTGGACAGCGTTCATCTCAGGCCATTTGGATGGAGATGGATGGGGGTCTGAACTGAGGGAGACTAATGTGAAGAATAATTGTTTACTCTGCTGGGAAGGAGGGGGAGGAAGCTGTCACAATCTTGCAAGCACAGCTTCTTCTCAGAAATGCGCTCTCAGACCTGAGGTCTGCTCCTGAGCTCCCTGATCCTCTAAATGGCAGTCAGAACAGGGGTCCCGCCCTCGCTGCTCAACCACTGCGGGCTTCTGGATGCTTCCAAGCCGTCTTCTCCACTTCCAGCTCTCCGGCACCCTCTGGTCCTTGGATCCTTTGTTTGAGAAAATGGCCAGTTTACCTTTGAGTAATGAGCTCACTCGTGGGCGCGGATGAGCCTCGAGCGAGACGGCGGAGTCCATGGAGTGGCTGCCTGAGTGTGACCGTTGTGGGGTGCAGCTCTCGGATGAAACTCCTCCTCAGGAGAAGCCACCTCGGCTCCTCCTCCCCGGAGAAAGAAGGGCCAGATCAAAATACACAAAGAAATGGGAGACAGCAACATTCAAGTCTCAATTCTGAGATTATCAAGTTCTAGCATGGGCAATAGGTTTGGTACAGTATTCAGCCACACTCCCCAACTCTCAGTCACAGAAAGGGGTGACGAAAGACAGCTGGAGGAGGACAAAAGGAATGGATGGAATAGACAGTGCAATAGAAGCTGAGGCTCTGCCTGCTCTCCTGTTTCCTTGAACCCGGACTAAGGAAGATGTTCATGTGTGTGTGACGTGCTTACACGCATGTTGAGGGCGTAACGGAAGCAGCCTGTGGATCATGGAAATCAAAGTCCAGGGTGGGCCTCACTACCCCAGAGACACCGATGGGATAGGTACTGATGATCAGAGCAAGGCAGGGTGGTGGCCATCCCAGAGAATCACCATGGACGTGGTAGCAGGGGATGTACTGGGGGGATTCTATAGAGGAACAGACTCACTCCCTCTATCTCTCTCTCTCTCTCCCCATATATATGTGTATTTATTTATTTATTTATTTATGTTATAAAAAAGTGATTTATTAAGTAGGCTTACAGGATCAGAAGCTTCGTCCACAACGGCTGCAGGATGGAGAACTAGAAGGAGGACCAATGATGCAGCCCCAGACTAGGACCAGGGCCCTGTGAGCTCCCTGGAGAGTCACTGGTCAGAGTCCAGTTTGGACGAGTGATGGAGCTTGAGTCTGAAGTCCTCAGGGGGTCACAGCAGCCATCGAGCACCCACTTGAGAAGAATCGAGCTTGTGTCTGCTTTAGATTGCTCATTCTTCCACCTTTTTGTCCCATCAAGGCCCCCAACCTGTTAGATCATACTATCAGCATTAAGGTTGGGCTTCCTTATCAGTGTGTTGTCCCACAAGCCGATCGATCATTCCTGGAAATACTCTTAGCGACACTCCCAGAAACCTCTTCATTTTAGGCATCTCTTAATCCAATCAAGTGCACCGTCAGATTAACCACTGTGGGGGACATAAAGCACTTTTCCATTGACATGGAGAGACAACAACCACATCTCCTACCACTCACGCTCACAAGAATGCAGTGGGTTGAAACAAACTACGGTAGGGCTGAAATGAGTTCAAGAAAAACCTTCAAGCAACTAAGGGTGTTAGTTGGAATTTTGCCACTATGACAAAATACCTGATAAAAACAACTTAAACGAGAAAAGATTTACTTTGACTGATGGTTTCTGAGTTTTCAGGCCATGGTCATACAGCTCCATTTGTTTGCACCTGAGCAAAACATCACAGCAGAAGGGCATGGCGGGAGATAGCTGCTGACCTCATAACAGCCATGAAGCAGAGAGAAAGACAGAGAGAGAGAGAGAGAGAGAGACCACATGAGAAAGGGGCTAGGGACAAGATATGGTCCCAAAGGTCATGGTCCCAGGAACTATAGGTCCTAACTCCTATAGTTTCCCCTCCGCCAGGACAGTCCACTTAGCTATGAATCCATGGATGGATTATCCCATTGGTGAGGTCACAGCCCTTACGATCCAATCACTTCCCTGAATTCCCATCTCAAACATTGCTTCACTTGGAGCCAAGCTTTCAACACATGAGCTTTAGGCAATATTCAAGATCGAGACCATAATCTTGAGTTTCCCTAGCTGGCCTTAAATTTTATCACATTTGGAATGAGGGCTTGAGAAAGAAAAACGGATTCAAGTAGAGGAGAACGGTTTTATACCTGGGCGTGTGGCTTGTGAATTGTATAGCTAATATGACAAGCTTACTCAGCCTGCCAGAAACTAAAAATAAACACTCCCTCTCCATTTCAGGCCACCATTCCGAGGTTTTGGCTGAACATTTTGTCCACTTCGACTTTCTTTATCCTATCCAGAATTGACCTGAAAGATCATGGCTTCTTATGAATGGTCTCATTTACTCTGCAGATTCGTTGAATGTGATTTATATGTGACTAAAAGCATTCATGATACAAATAAATAGCTATCCAAGGAGGACTAGCATTACTACATTCTTACTGTGGTCCCACAGGATGTACTGTGTAGTATCTCACTCAATGTAGTCCCCACCAGTCACCTGTGATGTGGCCACTGTTATCCTCCACTAACAGGGGAACCAATTAGATTTGGTGGACTTCCGAAAGATGTGCTCTTTCCTCTGAACTGCCTGGTGAGAGGAACAAAATAGTCCATTGAATACATGATCCGTGGGAGACGTGAGTCAGCAGGTGGGAAACGCTACCTTGGAACACATTTCACTTTGGCCACCATGTTCCTTTGGCCTCAGTTTCCTTCTCTGAAAACAGCCATAACATCACCATGGAGACTGCAGACTGCTTGGGATGGAAGGGCTTATGGATAATATCCTGGAGGGTACAGCCAGTCTTGGACCACTCTTCTCTCCAGAACAGAGAAGATTGTCTGGGCCATCCTTGAAAGTCCCCAAGTGAAGCCAGGATCACTGTGCTGACCCTGCCAATACACCCAATCTGGGTCACTTCAGTGGCTGCACAGGTGGCTTCTGGAACCAGGTAACTTGGATTCATAGCTTACATTGACCCTTGGAAAGCCATGTAGCCTTTCTGTGCCTCAGTTTCTACATCTGTGTAAAGATAACTGTAGTATCCACCTCCAGGTATCATGATGAGCAAATAAGTAAGATGCATAAGGTGTTTGGAAAGAGCCTGGCACACGGTTACTGCTATGGAAACATTTACTCTTGCTCTTATCCAGTGACAGTGACCAAGCCGACTTCCAGGCTAATGAGACTGGATCAGGCTGGACAGCAGCCGCATCTGCTTTCACCAGGAAGGCAAAAAAAAAAAAAAAAAAAAACAAAAAAACAAAAAACGCACTGGAGCACCTACTCTGTGCCAGGTACTGCACCATGCATGGTACCTGCTGGTCTCCTTTGTACAATAAAGGATGTGAAACTCCTTGGAATTACTCCCAGAGGCCCTGTGCTAGTGAGGGGAGCTGGCTTCACACCCAGGTCTCCCCACCCCACTCCATCAGACTCTCCTTTCTCTGTGTCGGCGATGCTGTGCCTCCACTCTCCATCCCTGCCTGCCTCTCTCATCAGCCCTCCGCCTCCTTCAGTGCTCAGGAAAGTTCTCCGTTCTGTTGGGTAGTGTTTGAGCCACTGGCTGGGGCCAGCTTCTCGTCTTCTGCCACCTCAAGGGCTGCTTCCTGAAAGCTGAGCCACTCACAACAGTGCCTGACTGGCAGAATGTTAGCACCCCGGGGGCATGGCTAAGCTCTGCCAACGAACAGTCTGTCCAGGGCTGGATCCTGTCTGCTAGCTGGTGGTCAAGAAAGTGACTGTAAATGAGGCATAATCAGAAAATAGCGGATGGTCGGATTAAAAGGGCTTCTACATGGAAATTCCTAAGTCCAGAGATGGTCCAAGGACAAGAGTCATAGTAGAATCTACTCTAACCACAGCTTCCCAAGAAATCCAAGAGAAGATGTGCAAGTAAATGCGCTAGACATGGCCCAAGGATCACTGACTGCCGGCCTGCCCTACCTGCAGCCATCAGAGGATGGGGAGGGTGCCAGAGAGATGCTCCTCAAACGGCCTTTCCTCCACCCTGGCAGCCACCACCTGCACAAGCAAAGGCTGTGCTCCTCCAAGTGCCAGCAGCTAGCTGTTATCAGCAGTAGTGATCATGGATCAGCTACCTCTAAAAAAGTGCTGTGATCAGGGATCAGTTACCTCTCTCCTTTCTTGTCTTTTTTTTTCAAAATGAGCCTTGGGGCCGCTCTCAGTTCCAACATGCTATGATTCGCTAATTATACACAAGTAGTTCCCAACAAAGAAAAGAGGATGATATTCCCCCTGAATAAATCCAACTGGACTAAATAGTTCCTCAGAGCCAAGTCTTAGGAGAAATTGCGGACTCCTCCATTTCTACTAATTCCCTGCTCCCCTGGTCATCCTAAGAAGAAAAGCTGACATTGTTTTGAAACCCACTGTGTAGTAGGCCCTTTTCACACTCATTGTCAAAGTCTCAGAAAAAGAGATGAATCACAGTGTGCACACTAGGGTGGATTAATTCTACCTGGGGCTGTCCCGCTCTGTTCCCATTCACTCAGATTCTCTCCTTGATTCAGTACCCCTTTCTCAGACCCATTTGCTAAAATGCTGCTGATCCTTTGAGGCCTCCTCAAAAGTCCCATAGTGCCTTTTCTGACCAGTGCTTTGGCTCTCTGCTGTGTGCCGCATCATTTGATTCAGACAGGGACCCTGCACTCCTGCCCTCCTTAGCTCTGGCTGAGTCTCCTCCTCACTGGCTGTGTGTAGCTTGGAGCCCCGCAGGAGGGCTCGAACCCCCCTGCTGCCACTTCCTGGCACTGGTGCAGGAATGGGTCAACCTTATAAAGTGTTTTGAAGAAGTGGGTTATAAACAGGAGGCGGTGGTCTCCAATGGCTTTGGTGATGGCCTAAGGACTATGCAGGGAAGCATTCGCCCTGCCACCCCTCTCCTCCTTCAGCAGCGTCAGTGCCAAGCACAGCCGGCACATGGCAGGAGCTGAGATGCTTCATAGGAACCGAAGGCTGCACTGAAGTCCCCCGATGAGAACCCGGGGGGAGTCCAGGGGCTCCCAGGCAGCACACCTTTCCTCCATTCCTGGTCTGACTCTGAGCTTGGCTTGAGGAACACCTAGGCAACGGTGTTGCCTTCATTACAGTTTGCTTCTTGTCACATGGATTCAAAGTCAGTTCCAAACGTTGATTCATCCATTCGTACACTGCATCTTGCTAAGTTTCTACTACGGGTCAAGCCCTTTTCTAGACAATACAGTGCGGAGGCTGAGGCCATCAGCAGTGAACAGCCCAGACAAGAATGGCACCAGTACTCCAGGGGAGGAGGTGGAACGGTGCAGGTGATAAGAGCTCTGGAGAGAAGGGACAAAGGAGGGTGGGCTGGCTGGTGGGCAGGAGAGAACTTGATGAGCGAGGGACACAGAGGCAAAAATCAAAGGAGTCCAGGAAGCAAGGCTTTCCTTAGTCTGGAGGAAGAATGTTCTAGAAGGAGCACCAGCTAATGCACAAACTTCAAGATGAGGGTGTGCCTGGCTTGCTGGAGGCCACAGGTCAGAGAGCCAGTAAATAAGGGGAGAAGAGGTCTAGATGAGGCCAAGCTTTGCTGGTGGCACCCTGCTCTCTGAGTGAAATGGGTACCACGTGAAGATTTCAGCCTTGGCACTTACTCCACTGACTTGTGCTCCACCATGTTCATGATGTCTGGATAAAATCTTGAGACTTAAGCTAGTCTTACTATATCCTGAGTTAAATCTTACAGAACAGTTAGCCTCAAAGCCTTCCATTAAAAATATTAAGTGGAATACAAATACTAAAAACATTCATCCTGACAAGCGTTGTGCAGAGATCATAGTATCAGCACCAAGTTTATTTTAAAACCTGAATAGCTCTCATTTAAAAATCCTTTTCTGTAACACAGGCACAAAGTACTCAGAATCTGCACCAAGTATTCTCACATGCTCGTAGCATACAGACAGACATTTCCATAATCTGTGTTCTTCTCTATTTTCGGTCTTTCTTTGTGCATTATCTGAGGGATCCCATGCTTTCTTGAAGGACAGTGTATATACGTACGTATATGCAGAAGAGAAAATCTTGAGAGGACAGCTCAATGAAATTTCAGAGTCCGCATGGAAGCAGGCACCCTTCCCTAACTCTCTGACCGGATTGAGAACCACAGCACGCCAGCCCCAGGGCACCCCTTGGGTCTTCTTCCTGTTGCTGCTGTGTGCCCCCCCATCCAAGGGCAATGACCCTCTTGACTTCCACCACCATAGATTAATTTGGCCTATTTTAAAACTTCATAGAAGTGGATGACAAGATCTGTTCCCTTTCCTGTCTGGTTTCTCTCCTTAACGTAATGTTCCATGAGATTCATCGTGTTGTGGAGAAGGTTTGTTCTCCTTGGCTGCTGTGTGGAATACAGACACAAAGTTGGCCAGAGGCAAGAGTGGACTCAGGTGCGTGAGTGAGCAGGCTCAAGGGACAGTCGGGGTGGGGGACGAAGAAAGAAGCAGGCCTGGCGCTGAAAGGCAGGGTCAGCACTGCAAGCTGCTCAGGTCCTGGTGTGCATTGAAGGTCCCCTCGTGAAAGAGCTATGGTTGTGCTGGCACTTGGCTTGTGGCTTCAGGAGAGGTGGCCCCCATGAGGAAGTCAGGGGGGCGTGGGAAACCATGCACAGCAGCTACCTATGAAGACTTGCTCCTTGACACGGCAGCACCCACCATCTGACCCAAATAAGCAGAACCTCTGCCAGGCTCTGGATTGGCAGTGGTGAAAGACAAAGCTAGGCTGGGGAGGAGTTTGCCAATGCATGTCTTCCTGGAGAGACCGCCACTCACGGTGATGTCACCACTCAGTGTCCCAGAGATTTGTTTCCAAGAGGCTTTGCTGGAATCTGAAAGGCACTGACTGACTCCTGACTTTGTCCATGTGTGGCTCTATATGTCCTAAAGATTTTTTAAGAAACCCCAAATCCATTGCTTTCTGCAATGCTGAACTTTATTTTTTTAAGAGAGAAAAAGAAGGATAGAAGAAGAGAGAGGCGAAAGAGAAAATCAATTTTATTTTTCCCTCTGCGTCTTGTTTTTTCTGACACTTAGCTGTGTGTATGGTGCTGGGTTTGAACCTGGGTCCTTGTGCTTGCCTGGCAAGTGCTATAACAACTGAGCCACTGCTCTAGCCTAATGCCAAACTTTTTTATTGTGCTTCTTAATTTTTCCCGGGCACATTCCCTTCTCCTTTCAGATTGCTTAAGTGTAAACATTCCTTCTTTGTGGTGGAGTCTGGAATCCCCTCCCCTATTCCCGACGAGAACATGTGTGCAGGCATCCACCATGAGAACGGGGCTGTCTCCCAGCTGCACGTGGGGCCCACTGGCAGAGCTTGGCTTCATTCCTCTCCATTCCTGAATTTTAGGAGGACATTCCCTTCCCCATCGTTTCATCGTGACTCCCTGGGTTCTTCTGAATTTATTGAGAGCTTAGTCAGCATTTGACTTTGTTTTTTTTACCCCCAACAACTTCCTTTTTTCTGTTACCAGGCCTCTTTTTAACCCATGCAAAGTTTCTGTTTGCTGGATACAAGGCTCTTTTTCTTCTGAGTACACAGAGTAGCATACACCTGCTTAACCAAATCAATAAACAAATGGATTATTGAGCATCCTTCAAATAAATAGCCTATCCACTTGATGACAGTGCGAGTGACATCTTTGAACTAAATCTACTATAGAAGACTGGAATCACCAATTCCTGTTGGATTTTTTTCCCCCTGAAATAAAATGAAACCTGAGTCTTCACACAAGCCTGTCATTGATTTTTACTCTTTTATCCTCCATGAAAGAAGCCCCCTTGTTCCAGCTTTAGCAAAACAGTGAACAGCTTCTGCTTCTATTGAGAGCCCTGTGTACTCTTTTTCCCGTTCTCTTGGATTAAAGGGCTCTCGTGATTTGAGACAGTAAAACCCTGGCCTCTGAACTGACCAAATCCACTGGGCACCTCACAGCAAGCACTTCATGACACCGTGTGCCTGGGGTGGGAGAAGTTGGTGGAAATGCTCAGGATTTCTGCTGGGAACAGACCTAGGGACAGTGAGGTGTGGCATCAATGGGACGTGTAGAAGCTGGGAAATGTTCCCTTAGTAATACAGGTCATGACCCTCCTGCTCAGGAGCTCAGAGCACCCAGATGTAATGGCTGAAGCAGGAGCCAGCAGGAGAGATCCTGCCAGGGGACTTGTTGTCCGAGTCTGCCTCTGTTAGATCATCTGTTATCATCAGCCCTTCCTAGGATTAGAGCTCTTCCCTGGGACTCCTTGCAAAGGAGCTGCTAATCATTCCGTTGGATCCTCTGGGATCTCCAAATTGGTCAACCAGGCACCCTCCGCTCTTGATCCCCATCCCTGCAAGGCTGTCCACCATTCAGATGTTTCCTGGGTGACTACCAGGGAGTCAGGACTGTCCTCAAGGCTGTAGGGAGAGAAACATGGCTTCAAGCTTTGCATAATTCAATGGAAGAAAGCACTGTTGCATGGAGAGTGGTCAGGTGCTACGAGGAAGCAGGCAGAGTGAACGTTTGAGAGTTTCTACCCACCAGACTCAGCGCTGAGTGATTCACTCCCATGACCTCATCCACGCCCGTAACAGCATGGATGGGGAAGGAGCTGCTGTTCTGCTCTCAGGTTTGGAAACTGAGATGGGGAACCTTAAGGAATTGCCTAAAGTTGCAGCTGAATCCAGGCTCACGGCCGCACCAGTGAGGAGCCTGGGGCAGCAGGGTGAGCTTTTGAGGGCACTCAGAAAAGTGGGGATAGAGCCAGATAGGAAGGAGGAAGAGAGGTAAATTCAGCTGGCGGGGAGGAAAGTCATTCCTAACAAAAGGAATAACGTGGCCCGTGAATCCCAGGGCTGGTCTGGAATTTGGCTAATCTCATGCCCATGACCCCATGGGCTAGAGGTGGGAGACAAGGCTGCGGGTGAGTCTAGAGAAAGGTGCCACACATTGCTGGGTATGCCTGCTGTCACGGCATGACTCCTATGGTATCCTCCATGCCCAGAGGTGTCCAGATTTGCGTGAAGAAGTACCTGGTCGTTTGGGGTTGGAAAGGGAGGCCGAGCAGGGAGTGAATTTTGTGATAAGGAACAGAGCTTGCATCTGCTGGGGAAAAACCAGACTTTGTAAGGAGGGCACAGGAAGCAAATGTAAGTTCCGGCCAGGTTTTCCTGGTACCATGTGGGAGGGGGCAGAGAAGAAGAGAGTAGGGTCAGAGGGACATGTGAGGAGGTCGTGGCCAGGGTCCAGGTTGTGGGACTGAGCTCAGGTAATCACTATGACGAGGACAAGAAAGTAACAGACTCTTGACCAGAGATGCCTGAGATTCAAATTGAAAGGAGCCCGGAGGTGCTCAGTGGAGGACGGAGGGAGTGGGGAGATGTCTGTTGGGGGGTGAGGTGACCTGGAAGATGGCTGTTCTGATTGGGAAACTCGGGAACCAATGATCTTCCTTTGGGGCTGGAGTGGTGGCTCAGCGGTTGAAGTGCTTCCCTGGCATGCATGAGGACCCCGGTCCAAACCCCAGCACCACAAACACAACTAAGTGTCGGAGAAACAAAGGCCAGATGAAAAAAACAAAATAAAACATTGATTCTATCTTTCTATCTCACTCTCTCCCTCTCTCTTTAAAAAAAAAAAAACAACTTTCTTTGGGCAGAATGAAATGTAGGGCAGCTGATAGGAAAGGGGCAGGGCTCAGAAGATAAACTCGCAAGGGTCAGCAGAGGGATGGACATTTGAAAGTAAAGGACAGCATGGAATGATGGAGGTAGAGTGGAGCAGGACAGAGCCAGGCCCGGACACTGGAGAAAGTGGTCAGAGAGCTGCCGGGGCAGAAAAGCCTGGGCGGGGCCAGGACCCAGAGCGCTGGGTGGGGTCTGCAGGGAGAGCAGTGGGCCATGCATCTGGGGCTTCAAAGCAAGTGAGCTGGATGACCCTGGAGCCTGGGAATCGGAGGCCTCCTTTGCCCCACTATACCAAGTGGTTTTCTGGCACGAGTTCTTCCTCCAGCCCTTTGCTCTGGCTGTTCTGATGTTCAAGCTGCCCGCCACCTGTGTCACTAACTCCATAAACCCCTCTCTTCTAATATTCACAACTTACAGAGAATCAATCAGCAATTCCCATCTCCTTCCCCCAAGGTGCTTTCGGCAGTCATCTGCCTAGTTGAGCCAATGGCATGCGTCACCTGGCATAAGTTGGACAATGTCCCATTCCTTTTTTTTTTTTGTACCCAGTATTGAGCCCAGGGGCATTTACCCACTGAGCCACATCCCCAGCCCATTTTATATTTTATTTTGAAATAGGATCTTGCTAAGGTGCTTAGGGTCTCTCTCACTAAATCGCTGAGGCTGCCTTTGAATTTGTGATCCTCCTGCCTCAGCCTCCTGAGTCTCTGGGATTATAGGAGTGTGCTGCCTTGCTTGGTGAGTGTCCCTCTCCTGAGTGGAACTTTCTTTCTGGCCCTCCCCAGGGAAATCTGAAGCTCATTCTAGCATTTAAACTCCTGCAGCCTGATTTACCCTCCCTCTCCCCTTCCTGAAGTTCTGGCCAAGTGCCCTGAAGCTTTTCCTGCAGCATCTTCCTCAGACCTCCCTGTGAAGCCCTCAGCCTATGAACATCTCCCCTCAAGAGTCACATGCCCCCTTTGCCTCACTCAGCCACTTTCCAGAGGCCCCCTGGCCACCCCCCTCAGATGCATCTGTCTCTCCATATCCTACTTTCTTTTTAATTATAACTTCCCATAATTATATTTTTCCATTTTTAATCTTACCTAGATACAATAAAATACATTGTTTTTAGTGTATAGTTATCTGGGTGCTAATGAAAATATATGACTCTGTAACTGCCACCACAATCAAGATATCACCTCCAAAATTCACTCATGTCCCCTTGGAGTCAACCCCCATCTACCTCTTTCCTGGCAACCATTGATCTCTTTTCTGTCCTTACAGTTTTGCGTTTTCCAGAGAATCATATAAACAGAATCATGTAGCATGTAGAGTTTGAATTTGTCCTCTTTCACTTAGAATCATGCACTTAGGAGTCATTTGCTGTTGGGTACCAGCAGCTCCTTTTCATTGCTGCACAGCATTCCACAGTATGGGTGTATCTCTGTTTGTTTATCCTTTCTCCATCGAGGAAATTGTGTTGTTTGGGGTTTGAATATGATTAAATCTACTGGAAACACTGTAATCAAGTTTTGTGCAGTTTTTTTCATTCTTCTTGGGTAGGTGCTGAGGAATAGGATCACTGGGTTCTAGCAAATTCTTTTCCAGAGTAGTTGTACCAGTTTTGCATTTCCACCAGCAATAGAAGGAAGTTACAATTGCTCTGTATCTTTGCCAACACTTGATGTTGTCAGGCTTTTGTTAGCCATTCTAACTGGGGTGTAGTGGTATCCTATCATTGGTCCCATCGTTGGGTTTTGAAGATTTAAAAATATATCTGCATGTGATTTATAAACAGACAATAGCCAGACCATGTTTGATCTAAAACTGACCCTTAACTTCTGTAGCAACCTGCCCAAACTGGTCAGGATGTGGTCTATGGGTATTGCTTCTGACTCAGAACCAACCGGAGCAGTCAGACATCCAACCCTGATCAATCCTGTCAGGTGCCCCTCTTTCTACTCTGAAGCTTTCCTGCTCCCTTTTCGCCTTTGAGTCTCTCTGAGCACAAATGGCAGGGGATGCTTCTCTGCTATAGTGAGTTCCACAGTGTTCTCTGGCTGGTCTTCAAGTTTGCATGTTTGCTGTTCTCCTCCACCGAGTCAGGGTCTCTGTGCCCTCCATATCCCCAGTTCCTGGAACACAAGCCTGTCAGGCTAGCAGATGCTCAACAAATTCTTGAGGACTGACTTCTTTTCAACCAGGTGGTTGCCCAGGCCATAGGTGGCCTGTGTGTCTGGCAGGTGCCTCGATTCCCAGCTTCTGCTGGAGGAGGGCACTCAGCTCCTCTGCCAGACCAGGCTGACCCCCTCCACCTCCTGGTTCCCTGATTCCTACCCATGCGGTGGCCTCCCTCTGCTCCTGGGGCCAGAGCTCTGACTTTAGAGCTCAGAGAGCTCAGAGGGAGAGAATGTCAGCTCTTTGTACGGATCCTGTCTGCCATGGAAGAATACATAGTGCTAGGAGAAAGTCTACAGGAAGGTTGCAAGCAGCCAGAATCTTCCCTGCTCTTAGAAAGTGCCTGGTGAGAAGGAAGGCCTGCTAGACTGAGCATCGTATTGTCCCAAACGGTTCCAATGTTGGAAGTGCTCCTCAGGCTGAGTCCCTTCTCGGAAAAGGGATTTAAAAGCCCTCAGCCTGAAGCAGCTCTCAGTGCATCTCAGCTCAAGGGCTTTCGAAGGCCCTTCTGGAAGCCTGCTCACAGAAACGCAACCTGCAGCAGCACAAGACTCTCGCACCTGGGCCATGAGGCCCAGGCCTGGGCTCTGTGGGCTGCAACTTCAGGAAGGCTGCTGGGTGGCGCTACAGGGAGACCCCAGCGCCAACCCCTCCACCTGTCACCAACACTGGCAGGTGACAAAAAGCACAGCACCCCGCGTGGCTTGCCCACTTGTGCGTGAGGTTAGTTGTGTTCTCATCATTGCTGCCGTTACGGTGTCAGTTTATTCTCTTAATGATGTTTGATCAGCAGTCATCCGGAACCTGTCCACCGGCTCACCCCATATTGAGTATGTAATGATCTGCAAAGAGTTGAAGACGCTGTTTATAGGGTCTGATCCTCTTGTGATGGGATCGATTCACCCTCCATTGGTTGAAAACCAACTGCTGGGTGCTCCTGGTGTTCCAGGTGCTGCTTGGGGACAGACAGGATCCACCCCACCCTGAGACCTGCTCTGGGAGGCCAGAGCATTTGTGGGGTGACAGAGGACACGCAGTGGAGGGGGCAGCCCATTTGGGGGGCAGCAGATCCTCCCACTCTGTCCAACCTGTTCCTCCTCAGTAACTGAGGGCAGCCCCCAGGACTCAGGGCTCCTGGATTGGGCAGCAGGCAATAAACACAAGGGTTGGTTATTCTTAGGACAGTCACGAACTTATCTTTTTCAGAAACACACAGAAAGGCAGGCTGAGGTTGGAGGGAACTTGGGCAGAATTGCAGAATTTGAAGCAACTGCATTGATTGCTCGGGTCTTTTGGTTGTGTTGGAGAGGGAGAGGTTGGGACAAGCTTTGGTTGATTTCTATTTGGTTTGCTATTCAATTAAACTTAATTTGGTAATGTGTAGCACACACTCCAGGGTTCAGTGGAGGAAATGACGATGATTAAGTGATTGACACGGAATGAATGAACCAACGTAGGTCAGGATGGGCACTGAGTTCCTGGAAGACCCAGGTGTTGGGCCAGGGGTGCTTGCATTTTCTCTCTTCACCTGTCCAGCAGAGCCCTGGCCAGAGCCTTAACACAGAGGGAAGACGGTGCTTACATGCTCAAGGGCTCTTGGAGTCACCAAGAGGGGGTGCTGGGGCAGTCTGAGCCCAGCTCCAAGGGCTCCTGGGGAAGTGGGCTCCCTGGACTTGGGTAAGACTAGCAACCTCATTGGTGACCTCAGTGATATGCTTCCTCCCCTCCTGCTGCCTGCCTGGGGGGACAAAGCCCTCACCCAGCTGTGCTTCTTGATACAATCACATCCTGTGCCACAGGAACCAGAGAGGACAGCAGGGCCCATGCAGATGAAGGATGACACACGGTCTTTCCCCGGAGCCTTTCCCCGAGAGCTTCTCAAATGATGTTCACATCCCTGACACCTTCCGTCCCCTGCATCAGTCATGACCGGCCTGCCTCCCAGCCCCACAGAGCTTCTCCGCTGCATTTCCCTGACCCAGCACTTTTTCCTCGGTGCATTATTTTCCCCTGATTTTCAAATTCCCTGTGGACAACAATCAGACACTGAGCTCTGCACACTTGGCAAATTTTGAGTGTCAAAAAAAAAGAAGAAGAAAGAAGAAAGAAAGAAATCATGTTTATTCCTGTAAAGCCTTTTTTTCTCTTTCCCCATGAATTCTCCTAACAAATGCAGTTTTTACTTGACTCCAGGCTTTTTCTTGAATTTAGTTTCTTGATGCTGACTCTGTTACCCAGGTTCTTTCTGCTCCCATGGGCCTGCAGCCTGCTGTGTGGCTCTGGCTCTGACAGTCCCTAATCCCGGGGAAGACTTGGGTTGTCACTTTTCCAGTTTTTAGTTCTAATAGTCCTAATATGTCCTGAGCCATTTAAAAGTCAATGGGGAATGGAAAAGAAGAAACGATCCCTGTCTCCATTCACGCTGACTCAAGGGTCGAAGGCCCCCAGCTCCATCCAGACACCACCTTGGCTGGGGCCCATTCTCTGTTACTGCAGGGAACATGGAAGCCACAGAGGATCAGAGGCCTCCTAAGCCCAGTCATCTCTGTTCAGTTGATGCAAGGTCAGCTGAACACGGTTTCTTTCTTCTGTCCTTTTCTGTCTCATATCCCAGTATTGGAGGTGACCACCAGAGAGGTAGTAAAGAAGTGGTGACCAGGCCAGGTACTGTGGCCCCATCTCTTGTCCCAGTTACTTGGGAGGCTGAGGCAGGAGGAACACAAGTTAGAGGGCAGCCTGGGAAACTTAGCCAGCTACTGTCTCAAAATAAAAACCAAAAATAGCTGAGGGTGTAACTTAGTGGTAGAGCACCCCTGGGTTCAATCTCCAGCACCAGGAGAGAGAGAAGAGAGAGAGAGAGAGAGAGAGAGAAAGTGATGTTTAAGAGGTGGCAAGAAAGAGTAACGATATTGGATCTGCCACCACCTATGGGCTGAGGATCACCAGCTGCAGGGATGTGACATAGGTTGGCGGGGCAGGGGGTGGGGGGATGACAGAGAAAGGCTCAAAATCGCTCATCTTTATAGTGAGTTGGAGCGTAAAAATCGAAACCAGCAACACTTTGGAATGGGAGGCACTGGGTTAGATGGCTAAGAGCCAGTGTGCACGGAAGACTTTGCAGAGAGAGCTTCAGGGCCACCCCTGTATTCTGGAGGGGGGCATTGGGTGCAGTGTTCTGTACCAAAGCTGGGGTGCGGCCAGAAACCACAGGGCACTGGTGTACATTTGGACTGCATGTGAAGAGGACCTTGTAAAAATTGCCCTGAACATTTTGGAGAAGGTAATGTATTCGTGTGGATAAAAAATCAAAAGGAGGTAAGGAAGGATACACAAATATTTCTCACTCTTCCTGGCTGTCACCCCTACCCTGGAACACATGCATGCACTTGTATAATTTATAATTTATTGAGAATCCTTAATGTTTGCTCATGCAAACTGAGCAAATATAACATTATTTCCTCCTTTTAGTGCAAAATCTAGCATATTTTATGCACTGTTTCACACATCATGTGGTTTAATTTTTTTTTCTTAAAATATATCCCAGAGATCTCTCCCCGTTTATACAGATTTTAGGTTATTTGTTAGCAATGTGCTGGATTCACTGTGTAAATTTGCTATGATTTATTTATTCTCTATTGATGGATTTTTTTAGTTGTTTCCAGTCTTTTATGACTACAAAAAAAAAAAAATGCCTCGTTGACCAGAGTTGACTGAATTGATGTGATTTTATGTATGCGTGAGGGCATCCAAAGGACATACACCCAGATGTGGGATTGTTGAATGAAAAGTTATATCAGTTTGTAATTTTAATTTATGTTGTCACATCATCTGTACATGGGTAAAGCCATTTTGCATTGTCATAAAAATGCCCATTTTGCTGAGGTCCCCAGCTGTTTTCAGGGTTGAAGATATCTGCTGGTCTACCAGGTAAGAAGAGAGGTCCCCAGCATTATTGCAATCTTTTGTGCACGAGGCTAAACGTCTGCTCAGAAGTACAGGCCATCCATATTTTTCGGATCTCTCTGGTCATTGCATGTGGCCCATTTCTTTAGTTGAGAGGTTTGTTCTTCTTAATTTCCGGAAGTCGTTTTTATATTAAGAAGATTCTCTCTCCAATCAGAGTAGGAGGGAGGGAAGAGCTGCTCGTCAGCAGAGGGGGCTACGGGTCAGACGGACAGGTGTCAGTAATAAGACCTTGTGCTATCACTACCCAGGTGCCAAGGCTGGCTCAGAACTCAACTCTGCCAAGGAGCCTTCTCAGATCCGCTCATTAGTGTCATCCTGGTGTGTCAGCAGGGCTCACTCTGTGGGCATCACGATCTGCCTGACGTTGGTAAATGGACGGAAGGTGTAGGAGAGAGTGCTGGGGCAGGGCGGTGGGGCGGACAGGAGTGCTGGAAACTCTGAAACTGGCACCCCAGAAGGGCTCCTGCAGTTCACTTAGTCTGGGCCTCAGTGTTCCCATCTGGACTATGGAGGAGCTACATGAGACTGGCACCCAACAGGGTTATCTGTGAGCTTTGCAACCATGCGCTTGCAGGGTCCCAAGCTCAGATTTGATAGGGTGCATTTTGCTGCGGATCCCTTAGGGGGGACCTATGGTGACAGTGATGCCTGTCAAGGTCCCTCCTGATCCAGACGCAGCCAGTGTGTGTCTCCTGCCCAAGAGGCAAGCTTCAAGGAACTCGCTTGTGCCAAGGGTGGACAGAATTCTCATCAACCTGTGGTTGGCGCTGAGGAAGCCTTTGTGGAATCCAGCAGATGTGGTTGTGTCCTTCCTCAGCCTCCTTTTCTTATTTCTACTGCTTATGAAAACACACTGGGGGTAACTAACTTGGTAACCTCTGAAGTGTGTGGATTTGATCCACTTACAGCATGAAGTTAATCTCGCCCAGATGAATCAAGCCGAAGCTGTTAGCCACTTGGAACCCGTCCCCAGTGGGATGAGAGGTCATGGATTTGCAGCATCTAGACTCTGAATAATTGTTTCCTCTTTGATGCTGAGCTTGTGTTTCCTTGATGAAAAATCCATGTTTTTTTCCCACCTGATTAAAGGCTGCGGTTCACCCCGGGAGACTTCTCAGTTCTTGCTTTAATAACTCTGGCTTCTGTGACCTTTCATTTCTATTCCCCTACTTATGCCACCTCTGTTCGGTAGAAGAATCCAGAGTGTGGACCCAGCAAACGGTTTCTGGAGGGGAGGCAGGCTCCGGGCTCCCCCACTTCACTTTCCAGCACTTTCCATTTTAAATGCTCCTCCACAAATAACCGGCACCGGGGTCATTAGGGAAGCCAGGGATGGTGAGCGGTGCTTCAGCCCAATTACTGGGCACGTCCAGCAGGCAGGCAGGCTCTGCAGATGGAGCCCCGGCTCCTCAAGCGGAATCTGGCTCCAGCAGTCCAAGAATTTGTTTTAGGCCTAATTGGCCTGAGGCTGGTACATGGTCCCTGCTTTGTCCCCTAAAGCAATGCACAGGATTTTCAGCAGAGAGCCCAGCCGCTTCTGCAAGGCCGCTTTCCGATGCTTTCCGATAGGAATAAAGCCTGCGGGTTTGCCACATCAAAGACACCCGCAGAGACCGCCACCCTGCCACGCACCTCAGGCTTGCTGCGGAACGCACGGCTGGGATCTGAGATGACAGAAACCACCTGTCTTTTAAATTCTCAGTTCCAACTGAATGCTTTCCCAGGACGGTTTTCGCCCGTAAATCAGCCCCAAGAACAAAGCATTTATGCTCAACCCTTCCCGACCACTGATCCTTTCTGTTACTACTTTGTAGGCAAATAAAGGACAGTGCTGTCCCCACCCCCATGCCCTGGTTGTGGTACAAAGGAACTGTGGAGGGAATCAGAGGACCGGCTGTGGCCCTGGGTACAGGAAAAACAAACTGCTTTCTGCCCTTCTCACATCACAACATCCACAGGGAAGCCTCCTGCGACCTCAGAGGGTGTGAGGTCACTCCTCACCTGGAAGAAATGAGAACTGTAGCAGCAGCCACCAGCTGGGTCGCGTCCAGGTCAACTCTGATGGACACCCTGTGCCTGGAGAGAGCCCCAGAAGCTGCAGGTTGAGAGCTGCATCCTCAGGATGGCTTCCCCTCCGCCACTCTTCAGATACTAAGCCCTGTGTTTCACCTGGACCAGCCGGAAGATGGTTCCCACAACCCAGCCCCAGGCTAAATGCTAATTTGCTAGAGTGACTCAGAATGCAAGGAAACTAGGGAACCCATTTATTACAAAGGATATTGAAATTGATAGAGATGGAAAGATGCAGAGCAAGGTATGGGAGAAGGAAGTGGGGCTTCCCGGCTGTCCAGGTGTACCAGAAACCCCTGGGAATTCTTGCTATCCAGAAGCAGCCTGAGTTTCGTTCTTCTGTGGTTTGGGAGTGTCATTACATAGGCATAATAGATCAAATTATTGACCCTTGGTGATCAATCTTCAGCCTCTCCACCCTCCCCAAAGGTTGGAAGGTAGGGGGTGAAAAAAGTTTCCAACCCTTTAATCCTGTTGGTCTTTTCACTGACCAGCCTGGTCCTGAAGTTACCTAGAAAGTCAGCCCACAGCCAACTTATTAAGGTACAAAATACACCACCACTGGAGACTCCAAGGATTTTAGGAATGCCAAGAAACAGGAGAGAGTCTGGCTCTGCCCCTGGGATGTCACGTAACTTAACCTCTCTGAGGCTCAGTTTATTAATGATAAAAATGGGAATAACACTACATACGCAGTCTATTTCACTGGCTAATTATAAAAACTGAGTGAAAGCATCTTTGAATAATTTGAAATTGTCCAATTTCATAGTGATAGGAATTTTGCTAGAACCAAGTAGTTTTTTTTTTGTTTGTTTTTGGTCCCCTTTGGATCTTGTGTAGTAAACTACTTTTCATGTTTAAGAGAAATGTTTCTTACAGCAGGTGTATCTGGAAGCAGAAATGCGGCTCACCTTCCTCATCTGTCACCATTTGTCAAATTTTCTAAAGAAGATCTCTGTAGATCATGTGCCAATTTGTTGGGAGCCAACTATCCATCAAGGTGGAACCCAAAGCAGTCATCTTGAGACCTGGCAGCTGCCACCGACCCAAAGCAGACACTGTCGGCTGAGAATGACAGGAACAGCTCCTCTGAGAGGGAGCCACCACACCCCGTGACATGTAATGTGCATATTTGGGGAGAAACTCCAAAGAGAAAAATAGATCACTGCAGACCTCAACCCCGCTCTGTGCACCTCTCACCCATCTAACACCCAAAAGAAAGGATGGTCACAGACCACTCTGGTCCATTTGCCAGTATCTTAAGCGTCAACATTAAAATTAGTATTCAGTTCAAGCAACCTATGGACAACTCAGGTGAGGCTGTGTGACCACTCAGACTTTGGGGAATTATTCATTATCTGTGTAGTGAGTATATGAGCATGTGCTGAACTCCGAGTTGACAGTGAAGAAACTAGACCTCTAGAGCCTTTCTTTCAACAATCTGACATCCCAGGGACTGGGAGGACAAGGTGGCAGGTAGCTTTCAATCACTGCCTAATGCACAAGGAGGTGTACACAGAGGGGGGCTTCCAGAGCACCTGGGTGGGGGGAAACCAACCAGGTTGCCAGGAAGGAAGGAAGCTGATGGTATCAGCTAGGGTTGGGGACAGAGGGGCTGCAGGAGTAGACAGTGTTCCAGGCAAAGAGCAGAGCAGGTGTGGGACCCCAAGACCCCAAGTGGAGGGAAGGCTCACTGAACTAGAGCCATGTTTCTCGAAGGCTGGTACTCAGGTGGACACCAGTGACCCCTGGGAACATGTTAGACTCAGAAGCTGCAAGGGTGGGGCCTGCAGTCTGCGTTGAACAAGCCCTCTGGGGACAGAGATGCTCACCCTTCTTCGAAAACCACCCTGTTAGAGGAAGAGGAAAGCATTTAAACCTGAGTCGGCTCAACTGTGCATGGGGCATCATTCCACTGGAAGAGATGGTCCCTTCATCCTGGCCACCGTGAGGGTCCCTTCTCACTCCTTGAATTCTCTTATTTCCTGAAGCTGTTCCCTCCCCTGCCACGCCAACCATGGAGTTTTGTTCTTAACTCCTGATGGATGGGGGCAGCACCCAGCCTCTGACCTCCACACCCCCCTACTCCAAAAGACTGCAAAGAGAAGTCAATATGTCCAAACTTGTAGCCAGAATAAATGAAGAGAACAAAAAATCAGAAAGCATATAAGAATCATGAAGAACAATGTCACCCAACAATGTCACCTTCTTGGCCTTTGGAGAACATTGAAACCCAAGGCAGGAAAACAGAAATTATTTTCAAGTATGCAGGGAACACTTATCTAGATAGACTATATTTTGGGTTATCAAATAAGACTCAAGAAATACAGAAGTATTCAAGTCACACAAATTATTTCTCTGACCATAAAAGAATTAAATTAGAAATCAATTATAGAAAGATTTAGGAAAAACTCAAGTATTTGGAAACCAAATAATACGCAGTCATATCCTGCATGGCAACATTTTGGTCAATAATAGAGCACTTATACAGCAGTGGTCTCATAATCATATTACTGAATGACATCGTAGCCATTGTAATTTGTAAAATTACATTCTGCAGTGCCTGAACAATGACGAAATCACCTGACACATTCTTTAGCATGCATCCCCATCATCAAGTGATGCAGGGCATCACTTCTACATGTCACATGGATCCGGGAAGAAGTCAAACGGGTAATTAGAAAGTATTTTGAGAAGGTAAACACAAAATTGTGGAATGCAACTAAAACATTACTTAAAAGGACACTAAAGTGTGAAATGCCTGTATAATAAAAAAGAAGAAAAGTCTAAAATAAATGACCTTTCTTTTTTACTTTAAGAACTAGAAAAAATGACAGGAAAGTAAACAAAAAGTAAGCAGAAGAAATGAAAGAGTGAAAATTAATGAAATATAGAAGACATGTTAAAAAGTCAATAAAATAGATATCTAGTTCTTTGAGAACATCAATACCATTATTAATCCTGTACCCAGGCTGATTAGGAAAAAGAAAAGAGAAATAGAGAAGGCAGACGCAAATTACTAATGGTAGGCACCAGAGGGGATACTTCCACAGAGACAACGGATGTTACAAGGATAATGAGGGCATATTATAAACAAATTTTTGCTAATAAATATAGAACTTGGATGAATGGAAAAATTCCTCGAAAGACACAAAGTGCCAAGGCTCACTCCAGAAGAAATAGATAATCAGATATTTCCATAGCTACTAAATAAATCAAATTTATGCTTTAAAACCTTTCCATTAGAAGCAAAGGAAATGAACAAAAACTCCAGGCCCAAATGGCTTCACAAGTGAATTATACCCAAACATCTAAGGAACCAAGGAGCTCTATTCTATACAGACTCTTCCAGGTTCTTGCAGAGGAAGGCACACTTCCCAAATCATTCTGTGAGACCATTACTCTGATACCAAAGTTGGACAAAGACAATGCAATAGATCTGCCGACCAATATCCCTCGTAAACATGTACACCAACATTCTTAAATTTTTAGTAAAAAGAATGAAACAATGTAAGCATAATATGCATAGCATATGGGCTTTTCACTAGGAATGCAAGGTTGGTTTAACATCTGAAAATCAAGCAATTTAAGTCACAATACAGATGCTTCTCATTTTACATGTAGTGTGCATCCAGATAAACCACATTGTAAGCTGAAAATAGTTTGTGGAAAACACAGTTAACACACCCCACCTACTGAGCATCATAACTCAGCACTACAGTACACTGTCTGCTGTCCTGATCCTGGCTGACTGGGAGCCGGGGCTTGCCAAGCCTGCATTTTGAGGTTATGGTACCAATTATCTCATACCCTGGGATATCATTCAGTATGAAAGGGAATCCCAATACCTAGTACGGTCTGGATGAATCCTGAGGCTTTTTGCTAAGTAAAATAAGCCAATCACAACAGGTCAAACACTGTCTGACTCCTCCTGCACGAGGTTCCTAGAGTGCTCCTACTGATGGCAACAGGAAACAGAACAGCTGCCAGAGGCTGGAGAAGGTCATGGATGGGGAGCTGGTGTTGAATGGGTGTGGAGTTTCAGTTTGGGAAGATGAAAAATTTATGGAGATGGATGGTGGCGACAGCTTCCACAACAATGTGAATACACTTAATTTCAGTGAACCATACACCTACAAATGGTAAGAATGGACAAAGCTGATGTCATGTAAATGCTATCACAATTTAAAAACAGGACACGAGGAATTTTGGGAAGTGATGCTCATTGTCTTAACCATGGAGATGGTTTCATGTGTTTGCACATGTCAAAACATCAGTTTGTATACTTTAAATATGCACTTTGTTCTATGTCAATTATGAAAAATCATCTTGTCTAGAAAATTTAATAAAAAGAGGACTTTAATAAATAATGTAAAAATACAGATCCTCATGAAGTCCACCTGTACTCTTTATGGGTTTGAAAAATTATATTCACAATTTTGCACAAAGTTTTAGTTGTATTTAGCAATTTAATTGATACTTAACAATTTTTAGTTGTAGATGGACAATAATATATTTTATTTTTTTATTTTTATGTGGTGCTGAGGATCAAACTCAGTGCCTAGCACGTGCTAGGCAAACACTTTACCACTGAAAGTACAAGTCCAGCCCCTAAAAAATTATCTTAAATTTCATCTGTGTTATAAATGAAATCAAACATATTGTCAGGTGTGAGAGAGCAAGGCAGAAAATTTACTTCGGCCAAAGGGTGAAAGAAAAAAAATGCATGCTGAGCAAGGAAATCAGGGATTCTTTATTTCTTTTTCTTTTTGAAAGTTATTAGTTTTTTTATTAGATGGATAAAGAGGGGTAAACATTATCAAACATTCAAGAACAAATGTATATATGCTTAGTTATCCAGAGCTAATGCCATGTCATGGATGCCCTGCTTGGGTTACCCATGTTGCTGTTTCCCCCAGAAGAACTCCTGAGTTAAATGGATATCTCGTGGAGGACAGAGATCTCCTTCTGAGATGATTCCCCTATATTCCCACCCTCCAGTCTCTGAGGTGTTCTTCCTAAGCCCTTCTCCCACCCTGTCCCCCACCCTACTCCTCCAAGTATCCTAGGAAGTCATCTCCCTGTTGCCTTAAGAATCATACAGTTTGAAGTTATTATTAGCTTAGCCATCTAACATACTGCTTCCCGATGTATTCTAGCTTCCACAGATGAGAGAAACCATTCGGCCCTTGAGTCTCTGAGATTGGGATTCTTCACTTTGCATAATTCTTTCCATCTCCATCCACTTGATTTCAAAAGCCGTATATTGTCTTCTCTAATGGCCGAGTAGTATTCCATTGTATATATGTACCAAAGTTTTTGTATCCACTCGTCGAGTGAGGGGCATCTGGGTTGGTTCCATAATCTAGCTATAGTAAATTGATCTGCTATAAACATTGAGGAAGCCACATCACTATAATACGCTGATTCTAACTCTTTTGGGAAAATACCCAGGAGTGGGATAGCTGGGTCATAAGGTGGTTCCATCCTTAATTTTTTGAGGATTCTCCACACTGCTTTCCAGAGTGGCTGAACCAGTTTGCAGTCCCACTAGCAGTGTGGCAGTGTTCCTCTTTTCCCACAGCCCCTCCAGCATCTGTCGTTGTTTGTGTTCTTCATTTTTGCTACTCTAACAGGAGTGAGGTGGTATCTCATTGAAGTTTTGATTTGCATTTCCCTTATAGCTAATGATGTAGAGCATTTTCTCATATATTTATGGGCTTTCTGGACTTCCACTGGTGAGAAGTTTCTTTTAAGATCCATAGCCCATTTATTGATTGGATTATTTGTGAGTTTGGTGTTTAGTTTCTTTAGTTCTTTATATATTCTGGATATTAGCCCTCTGTCTGAGGTGTAGCAGGCAAAGGTTTTCTCCCATTCTGTAGGTTTTCTCTTGATGTTCTTGACTAGATCTTTAGCTGTGCAAGAAATCAGGGGTTTCTAATTCCAGCCTGACATGATACTGCCTTTTGCTCTGATTTGAGGGACTTATGTGCACAATCTTCGCAGTTGGCTAAAATCAGGCGGAAGTAGGCAGCGACTG
>PVKS010007850.1:0-71055 GCA_004027875.1 Aplodontia rufa | reverse complement strand
GAAGAAGCTGGGTATAGAGATGCATTAACTTCCCAGGGTAATGAGAGTGGTAAAGAGAGCTTCTGTAGCTGTGAATTTTCCTTTAAATTTTACTTCTTAGCCAAGCACAGGGGCACTTGCCTGTTAATTTCAGTGGCTAGGGAGGCTGAGGTCTGAAAACTCCAAGCTCAGGGTCACCCTCAGAAATTCAGCAAGACCCTGTCTCAAAATAATAAAAGGAGCTAGGGATGGGGCTAAGTGGTTAGCATCCCTGGGTTCAATCCCAGATACCAAAAATAAATTAATTGTACTCCTTAGCAAATGTGCTCCTTAAAAATTATTAAGCTACTGAGCTTAATTTTTTGATAAAAATTTTGATGGAAACCTCCATGACTGACTGCTGTATAGAAAATATTTGAAATGAGATGCTGTTTTCAGTGTGTAAAGTATTTCTAATCACTGGATAAAGGATATTTTGGGAGTCAAAAACTTCAATTATGCTACTCCACATCACACCCTTCCAGGTAGGAATTCTCTTGTGTAAGCTGAGGATATGGAAGTTAAAAAGACACAATTAGTGTCATAATGAGTCAGTGTGTGAGAATAAAACGTCTAAGTCCTGACTCTCATTTCCTGCTTTGATGATACTCTACACTTCACTTCCTGAAGATGTTGTAAGGCCTGTAAGATACTATCAAAGAGCTCTAAGCTCCTACAGAAGCAGGGCATTCAAATACTTTCTTGGATTCAACTTACCAACCAACATCAACCTCCACCTATTTTTCCTATAGTTGTCACAGATAAATTATTACAATTCTATTGATCACAAGTTTCCAGATTCTATTTTCAAGACCCTTTTCCTAGCCTTTTATCTTCCTAAGATAAAGATTTGGTAAATTTTTATACTCAGTCTATCCTGGAAAAAAAAAAAGTGCTAAATTATTTTTAAAACTACCAATCTGCCAACTGAATTTTCTGGATGGAAGTATCATAGACATCCTTCTCACACATATCCTATGCATCTTTTGGGTTTTTGTACAATATGCACCTTACAACAAAAACAGGAAAATACATTAAGAATGAGCCTTCCACATATTGTCTTATTTTTGAGCACAAATTTGACATACTACAGAAAATACTAAATTCTCCAACTATAATTTTCTTTCCACATAAAAAGTATGGACTATAGCAATCTTCTAGAAAGACTCAAAAGACTCCCAGGGCAGTATTTTAAAATATAACTAACCTGTAAATTGGAAGGAGAGGGGAGGATTTCCTGCCTGAAATCTACTGTACTTAACTCATCCACACGCAGCTCACCAATATTATCTCCAAAGGGGCTCAAACTTTGGCCCAAGGAAAGGGTATGGAACTTCTGTACTTGGCAGGATCCAGGGAGTAAACCAATCCGGAATCTGCACTGTTACACATACCACCACCACCACCCTCGCCCTCTTGTGCACACCTACCCTCTGGTCAACCGAATAATATCCCCTGGCTGAATAAGACCTCCGATCTCATCCCACACGGAAATAGTGATGCTGCCCGTTTTATCTGCCACTTTGCAAGATCTCACTTCATGGCCGTCTTTGGTTTTGGTCACGCGTCCTGTGAAGATTTAAAAATCAAAAGGGAGAGAGGTGTGTTAGGTTAACAATGACGTCCAGAAAGGCTATTCCTTCCTATTTTAATACCTCTGGAAGGTGCAGAGACGGAACCCGGGACCCTAAGCACTGTAGTATCCGAGCGCAGGCGGGGGGCCATGGAGACCACGTGGGTGGGGGATGGGATGGGCAGACGGGGGAGGGGAGCCCCGGCTCGCGGCCGCGGCGTCCTCTCCTACCCCCGGGCGCACAGGGGCGGTGGGGTGGGCTGCGGACCCCACTTACCTATTTCCAGGACAATAAAGACGACATTTAAGTTTTTCAGTCCGGGCTTAATATCTTTTATAAAAAGAGGCGGGTCGTTGACCCCATTCATATTGAGCAGGTGCGGCTCGGCTGCCGAGACTCCGGCAGGCAGGGCGGGGACAAGGCTTCCCACCCACCGCACCAGGGGCGAGGGCGGAGGGGAGAACTGGGGCAGGGGTGACAAGAAAGCAGTTATTCAGGGATACCAGCGCTGGCGGCACTGCGCCTGAATTAGGTGGGGAAAAGAAGAAAGAAAAAAACGGCAAAAAAAAAAAAGCGCTCACAAGTTCAAAACTGAAGGGAAAAAAAAAAAAGCCTGAATCACACCGTACGCCAACCACGCTTCCCAGCTGGGAGACAGGAAGGCAAGCGTGAGAAATGCCTTGTTTGGATAAGAGAAAAAAGGCAGTGAGGGGACACCTTTGCCCTGAGTCCTGCTCTCTCTCACACACGCACACATACAACACACACACGGGCGCGCGCCCAGTCTATCCAGGACTCGGGAAAGGGACAGGCTGTAACAGCAAATCGGGGTAAGGAACAGCAACCGCACACCGCGCGTCCCAAACTGCGACTGCCGAACGCGCCCGCGCGCCGGCTGGACTACCAGGCTGCCCCGCCCCTTGTGACGTCGCGCGGCGTCGGCACGCCCTCTACCACGCCCGCAAGGCTCGGGGTCGGAGTAACCAAGGAGTGGGAACGAATCGCCGACGCCCGCGCAGCCTCCTTAGCCCCTCCCCGGGCTGTCAGGACTGGCCACGCCCCCTCGACCTACCAATCCGCTCTCGGCGGCTGTACGACGTCAATCCTGCCTTGCTAGCTTTCTCTTGGCAGAGTTTTACTGCACGCTGGCCAATGTCGGGACTTTCTTTCCTCTTTTCCTCTGCCAGCCCGAGTTCAGTCCCCCACCCCTGCCCTTCGGTCCCGCGGTCAAGGGAACGGTTTGAGTTTGGGATCCAGAGCTTTGGCACGGTTCGCTGTTTTCAGGATCAAGGAGAAAACTAAAGGGATGGTGAATGGTTCCGCGGCTGCAAGACTGGAGTTTTCGGACCAGAAGAATTTGAGATCAACTCACCTTAAACCATTTTGGGCATATTTACATTGGGACCCGGAAAGATAATGTAGTTAGCTGAATATCACCCAACAACTTTTAAACAAGCAGGACTTCAACACAAGCCGTCCGACCTGGTGTTTCACTTTTCACTATAAAATTAAGTAGATAGAAAAGTATTTAAATATCTTTGGAGACAGTTTTCATTCGCCATTTGGCTTTTCTTCTTTTAATTTGCATTTGTTTTTATACAGCCAAAAGTAATTAATCATTTTAACAGCGACGGGAAACCTTGAAACATAACCTGAAGAAAGAAAAAGTGTGCTTTAAAAACCTGGACTTGAAGTGTTGGCCGTTGTGTGACCTTTGAGCCGTAATTTAATCGCCAGAAAAGTAATACTAGGATCCCTACCTCACAGAGGATGAAATGGGGTCATAAATAAATTGTCCAGCTAGTGTCTAGCAAATAGTGGATGGATGCTCAATCTTTCACTCACCACTTTTCCATTATTAAAGGAAAAAATAAGAGTTTAAACTGTGATTTTTTTTTTAAATCTCTTATGAACTCTATGTGGTGAGGGCTAATTTTAATCCCCATTTAAAGGATGAAGAAACCCACCAGAGACCAACCACATAGGGGGAAAATGACCAAATGGGTTTTAAATCTAGGCAATCTTGACTCAGGAGTCTCCAGCCTAGGAATAAATTTTAGATTTAAACTTCAGTGGTGAAATTATAAGAATCAAAAACAAATGGAATAAGGTAGTAGCAACAGTATATATTGTATGGCATTAATCATCTAAACTGATAACAGAAATATTGAGAGGAGTATCAAGGAATTTCTTACCTCAAAAGCATACAAGTTTTTTCTCCTCTCTGAATATCTGCAAACGCAAAAGCATCTGCAAACGAACACCCTAGAAAAGAGGTTCAAAAATAATCACATTCGCGAGAGACAAGATTTTTTATTTTATTTTTTTATCAGTACATTATAGTTGTACATAATGATGGAATTTGTCAGATTCATAGATGCACACAATATAGCAATATAATTTGGCCAATACACCCCCCAAGATTCTTAAGGAAGCAGAAGCTTCCATTTCATAGACAAATAGGGCTCAGAGATCCAATGACAATGATGTAATACTAGAAAATGGTATAAAACAATATTATGACCATGAGTTCTACATCAAATAAAATATATGAAAATGTGCCAGTTAATGGCAGAACAGCTCGCCAAGACTCCAGATCCAGATAAGAACCACT
Source organism: Aplodontia rufa (assembly GCA_004027875.1). Classification (NCBI taxonomy): domain Eukaryota; kingdom Metazoa; phylum Chordata; class Mammalia; order Rodentia; family Aplodontiidae; genus Aplodontia; species Aplodontia rufa. The sequence goes on along the minus strand of PVKS010007850.1, from coordinate 66,849 downwards.
GATTCTATCACAGTTACCTGAAAGGCACTCCAGACAGTCCTCAAAACTGTATTTTTTCCAGGTTTTTATTGGTATTTTGTAGTTTTATAGTTACACATATTGATGGGATTTGTTGTTACATATTTGTACATGCACACAAAGTAATAATATAATTTGACCAATATCACTCCCTAGCACTTCCCCTTCAAAGCTGTATTTTCAAGGCAAGCAAAACATTCTCAGAAGCAATATTTAAGACATTTTTAAAAGTTTGATGAGCTCTTTAAAAAGATACAAACAAGAAATCAATTAAGAAGGTCAAGTGGATTAACTATAATGCACCAATTTTTAAAAAGTGGGGGGGGGGGAATGTTAAGCAGATTTGTGGCCAAGTTTGAGCAAAGAAAGTTAGCCACTCCCCAGATTATCATTCTTTAGCCCCCACAAAGAGATTAGGCAGGGCTTAGACTAATAATATTGACATTTTATAAAGAGGAAGCAGACACTTAGGAAACCAAAACCAGTAAAAGCAGAAGCTAGTGCTCAGAGCAGGGGCCCAGCCCTTCCCAATTCTCCCTCCGCCAGGACAAATTCAGCTGAACATCTCCTACTTCCTTCCCTACCAACTCAGCAGTTCTCAGAAAGGAAATGACAACCATATGCTTTCTCATTAACCAAAACTAATGACAACTTTAAGAAGCTCTAAGCTAGTTCAGGCAGTATAGAAACTTTTCAACTCACATTAGTTTGTTTCAACGACTCCCAAATCATTCCTCAAAGGAGAAGGTTAATGAAAAGAGAAAGGGAGTATGAAGAGCTATTGCTAGGCAAATAATCTTTCCTAATGTTACATTTCAGTTAAATAAATTAGGAGATCATTCAGCCCACCCAGTTAATTATTATATTGCTGATTCTTTAACATATCCATACAATTACTTCACAGTCTTCTGGTTTTCATCCTTCTAAACCTGTGTGTCCGTTGAACCCTCTTTGTTTTTCACTGTCAAATGTAAACTTATTCTAAAATGATGGACACTTCTATTTTATGCCCAAAATCTCAATACCACAAAATTGCATGAAGGGATTGCTTTGTGAGACACCAGAATTCTGTACACAAAAGATTTCCATTATCTAGATCCTCATTAATAAATTGTGTCCAGCATGCAGTATCCATACTCCCAGCTGATTTCTGGCATTACTAACACATTTTCACATGACACTATCCATCTATGTAAACCTATTACAAAGAGAGCATGGTGGTGCATGCCTCATCCCAGCGACTCCAGAGGTTGAGTCAGGAAGAAGGAAGTTTGAGGCCAGCCTGAGCAACCTAACAAAACCTTACACCCCAACCCCGCCAAAAAAAGAATTAGGTAGGTAACTCAGGGGTAAAGCACCCTGCCCCAGGTTCAATCCCCAGTACCAAAAAGCAAAAAAAGAGCTAAAACTATTACAACATCAATAAAACAACTAAGTACTGTTTGATATTAGATAGTTTGCATGGTGAAACTAAGAATAATAAAAAAGAACTACAGTGTTCTCACATTATGTAGATAATTCACATTGTAACATAATTGGCAAGGTCAGAAAAAAAAAGTCTTAATCTTCTTAAAAAGATTTAACCAAAAGACTCAGAAGTAATGCTTGGTAATGAACACAGCAAGTTCAAAGACAGCCTCAGCAAATTAGTGAGGCCCTAAGCAACTTAGCAAAACCCTGAGTCTCAAAATTAAAAATAGAAACAGGCTAGGGATGTGGTTCAGTGTTAAGTGCCCTGGGTTCAATCCCTGGTAACAAAAAAATTAAAATTTTTAAAAAGTTTAATAAAATTTTAAAAAGTAATGACTGCAGCAGTAGCTACACAAATCAGAATGATAAATGCTGACATATTGAACATCTGCCATGTGCCAGATATTTTGCACTTATAAGCACTTAACACTCAATATATTGCTTAATATATGTGAAGTGATTGTTCTAATTTTATAGTGAGTTATGGAGCTGTCATTTAAAATTAATTGATACATGTAATATTTTTTCTACCAAACAAGTTATTTGTGCTAATATGTCCCTTTTTATTATCTAAATGAGTAATTTGATTTTTTGAAGGTTTTATAATTCACACTGATAAAAGAAGTAACATCTGATCCCCATGTCTGATGATGTGGTGCTAATGGCATCTCCTTGTGAGAAATAAGTTTGTAGTTTCTCATGTGAAGAAATACATCCCTATATAGATGAATTCAAATCAGCTAATTATTTTTTCAATGATAGAGTGAACAACTTTGGCTTCTACATCCTCAAAAGTTTCTTACAAGTGTATCCTACTTCTAAATAGTTGCTCAGATTTATTGTTTATGAAGAAAACCAAATTATTACCATTGGAACTGATGAAACAGTGTATTTCCTTACTGGTGGGAGATTTATCTAATTGGTATAGATGTCATGGTCTTCTCACTTAAAGGGATATTGTAGAGAAATCCAACAATTTGCATGCACAGAGAGCAAAGGTTTTTGTAGAATCAAAAGTTCTTCAGAGCTATAAGAATATTGTATATCTAGATGCTTCCAGAAAAGTTATTGTTTGTGGATGTTTCCCAATGTCCTGTTTTAAAATGGATGAATAAATGAATAAATGAATGAATGAATGAAAAGCAATAGTGTAAAAATCTGGCTGGCCTGGTTTCAGAGCCCTGATCCTCGACAGGCCCTACAAAAAGTATGTGAGAATCCCAAACACCATGTCTTACCCATGCTGGAGTAGGCTTGAGGACTTCATATAGAATTCTGACTTGCTACTGCACCTTCTCTCAATAAAAGTAACCTTCTCTTATTTTGAAGCATTACCAAGTTCATACACACACACACACACACACACACACACACACACACACACACCAGTAAATCACCAGGAAGAGAGAGTTCATGTTTCCAAATAAAGCCCTAATTAAGAGCCAGTCCCATATGAACATAGCGTGTCCCAGGTAGAAGGATGCTTACAGATAACATACTTGAACCCTTCATTTTGTGTATAAAAAAAATACACTGTGATAACAGTAGTGCAGCTCCTAATGTACTAAGGGATCATAGACATAATCACCAAAGGCTGCTCATATCATAAAAACACAGGCAACCAGTACAACCAATTAAATAGAAATCCCTCAAAGAGGGACACAGGCATCACTCTATTTTAAAGTTCCCCAGGTATTGCAATATAACCAACTCTGAGAACTACAGCACGCAAAGAGGTTTGTTTTTCCAGAATAATTTTCTCCCCCCCACACACCACACACCTATTAATAATCTGGAACAGAACAGTGTTTACTAGCTAGGGAAAATTTGTACTGATACATTTCTAGGAGTGAAATAACTGAGTAAGACTTCTAATGAATATTATCAAATTACATCTTGGGAATTTTGGAGAGATTTGCACTTGCCATTTGACCTTTGATTAGGCATTAAACATAATTCATCAATTTATCCGAGAAGTTTTTATTGAAAAACCACTAATGTGCCAGCACTGGGGGTACATTTGTAAGATATAATACAAAAATCCTTGACTTAGTGGAGTTTACAATCTAAAGAGATAGACAGGCAATAAAATAAATAAAATTATACAGTATATTAGATGATGATGAGTACAAAGGTGAAAAATGAAGCAAGGAAGAGGATAGGGCTATCACAAGTAGAACTACAAAGAGTGATCACAGAAGGTGATATCTGCATAAAGATACAAAAGAGGAAGCAAGCAGCCCAAGTAGGTGGATGTCTGGGTTTAGATAGTCTGGACAGAGGGAGAGCCACTGAAAAGACATGATCATGTCTGGTTTTTTTATTTTTTAAGAAAGAGGGACAGTGAGTTAGTTTTTCATGTTGCTTTCGTTTCTCTGACACTTCATTGTGTATGTGTTGTTGGGGTTGGAACCCAAGTCCCTGCAAATGCCAGGCAAGCTGCTGTAACTGGTGAGCCACCGCTCTGGCCTATTTCTGGCTCTTTTTGCAGGAACCTCAATAGGGCTGCTGTGGCTAGAGTAGTGAACAAGGAGAGTCTAGAAGCTAAGGAGGAAGAGGGGATGGATCGTATGAGGACTTTTTTATTCTGAGACAGGAATCTATTGGAGTGTTTTGAGCAATGATCTGACATGCTAACCAGACTTACCAGAGAGTTACACCCTTGTTGGGTGAAGAACAAAAGTAGCAAGGATGAAGAAAGGAAAATCAGTTAGGAGATTGTCATATTGATCCATGTGAGATGTGGGGCACAAGGGACCATGGGACAAGATGATTGCATCTGAATCTCAAGGATTACTGTGGTTGAAAGCAGAGTATGAGAAAATGAGATGCATCAAATTTTTGATCTGAGTAACTGGAAAGATGGGGGTCATTAACTGACATGGGGAAATAGAATAGTTTGGGGGTTGTAGAAAGACAAAGGAGCACCATTTTAGACATCAAAAATGAAGGGCATGGTGACCTTGACAAGAGCAGTAGTCATAGAGTTAGGCAAGGACGAAAGCCTGAATGGACTGAGTTCAAGAGAGAACAGAAGTGCAGGAACTGGAAATGTCAAAGGAAGCATATGTAGGTTCTTCTATGAGCCTTGGTGCAGAGGAGAGCAAAGACACAGAATAATAATTTGGTAAGAGTGGGACAAAAGGGATTTTTTGAAGGTATGAAAAGATATTATGACTAGGCTGAAGGGCATGACCCAGGAGAGGGTCAGACTGCTGGAAACAAATCTCTGTCCTTGAGTAAGTGAGAGTGCTTGGGAACTAGAGCCCTTGGGGTGGGGGGCGTGTTGCTGGGAGCAGAGATAGATTTTCTGGAACAGAAGGGTGGGATGATATGGTGAAAGGAGTGTGCAGAAGTTCTCTTCTGATTGCTACTGTTCTGTGTGAAATAAGCAAGCCCATTAGTTTAGAGTGAGGATGGGGAAGGAGGTGCCAGAAGTTTGAAGTGTGAGGATCAGGTAGGAAATAGTGGTTGGGAAATACGGGAGAGTGAATGAACCAGGCAAATATATTACAATTTTAGAAACAGACTCAAGTCTCACTTGAAAGCAATTAACAGCCAATTTAAAGTGTGCCAGTGCACATGGTTTTGTATTTTTCATCAGGTACACGCATCTATGAAGTTTAGGACAGACAGGCTGAGAGTTAGATGTAGCCACTACTGGAGTTTTGACAAATGATAGTGACGCAGTTTTTTTGTAACATTTGTTGTGCAAATCTTTCCCAGTTCATGATTTGCCCATTCCTTTTATCTGTATTTTAAGTACAGAAACTTTTTTTTGTTTTTGTTTTTTGTTTTTTCCAGGGCTGAGGACCGAACTCAGGGCCTTGCGAGTGCTAGGCAAGCTTTCTGCCACTGAGCTAAATCCCTAACCACTAGCTGTACTAGCAGTTGTGAACTTTATATCTTTATCTGGTCAAATCTATTTTCTTTTCCAATGATATTTTCTGTTGCTTTTTTTTTTTAAGTAGTCCTTCCGCTTAAGGGATATAAATTTTCTTCTACACCATCTCCTTGTTATAGTTGAATTTTTTATTTTTTTTAAAGAGAGGGAGAGAGAGAGAGAATCAATTTTATTTATTTTTCCATCTGGCCTTTGTTTCTGTGACACTTATTTGTGTATGTGGTGATGGGGTTCGAATCCAGGTCCTTATGTATGCCAGGCAAGCACTCCAACCACGGAGCCACATCTCCAGCCCCATTTTTAATTCTTTAATCAATCTGTATGTATGCTGTGATGCAAAGATCTAACAAAATTTTCATGAAAAAGTTATTTTATTTTCCCAGTATTATTTATTAAGAAATAATTCCTTAACCTTAGATTTATGATTCATTTAAAATATATTCTTTCTTGTTTCATTTTGTTTTATTTTTCTGGGAATTGAGCACAAGGGCACTGAGCTGCGACAGAGTGTTATAGTTCAGATATTATGAGGTGTCCCCCAAAAGCTCACGTGTGAAACGATGCAAGAAAGTTTAGAATGAAGTGATTGGATTATGAGAGCCTTAACCTAATCAGTGCATTAATCCCCTGATAACTGGATGGTAACCGTAGGCAGGTAGGGTGTGGCTGGAGAAGGTAGGTCAAGGAGGGCATGCCTTTGGGGTTTATATTTTGTCTTTTTTAAGCAGAGTAGTCTCTCTCTCTGTTTCCTGGTATGAAGTCCTAGCTGCTTTCCTGAGCCACACCTTTCTGCCATGATGTTCTGCCTCATTTCAGGCCCTTAGGAATGGAGCTATCTATGGACTGAGACCTCTAAAACCATGAGCCCCCAAGTAAGTTTTTCCTCTGTAAAATTGTTTTTTTTTTTTTTTCAGGTCTTTTGCTCACAGCAGGAAAAAAAAAAAAAAACCCTGACTAAAATACAGGGTTTCACTAAGTTGCTGAGGGTCTCATTAAATTGCTGAAGCTACCCTCAAACTTGTGATCCTCCTGCCTCAGACTCCCAAATTTCTGGGATTACAGGCATGCACAACTGCAACCAATTTAAAATATATTCTCTTGCTATTATTTTCTGTTTTATAAACTCAAGTTCTAGGTTATTACCCTCTTCTGGGTTACTATTTTCTCTGTCTCAGTATTTAACATGCTTTAACTATTGCATAATTCTTCAGTATCTAATAAGGCAAATACTAACCTCTATCCCCCTTTGTACAAATATTCTTTAACCATTCTCACGAATTATTTTATTTTTCAAAAAAAAACTGTTGTCATGATTCAAAATCCTTTTAGAATTTGTTTAGAATTGGAAAAAGTCTAAAAATTATTTGGAACACACCAATTTCTTCATAATGCTCAAGTTCTCCTTTCAGAAACATGCTATGATCCCTTATTCTAGTCTTTCAAATTTTACGGGCTTGATTCTCTCTCATGCTTTTTTACACTCTTTAAATCCCCTTGAGATCATAGTTTTGCTTTGATTTTGATTTTGAGAGAGGGTTTCCTCAAATAAGTTCCTAGGAAGAAAAGAAGGTACCTTCTTATGCTTACATATCCAAAAATGCATGATATTTTCCCTCACCTATTTTGGAAAGTTACAAGAGAGTTAGACTGTAGTCCTTTTAATATTTACCACAAAATAGTTCTCTTGAAACCCAAAGTATAGAAGGAAAACCATTTTTTTAATTCTGAGTGTCAATAAAGGGGAGGTTTATTAAATAAGTGTATCATTAGTAGGGAAATCTATATACTTGTTTTCTAAATGAGATAAATATATAGTCCCAACAAGAAAACAAGTGCATGTGGAAAAAGAAAAAAGAGGAAGTTCCCAGGCTGGGGTGTAGCTTAGTGGTACAGTGCTAACTTAGCCATGTATGAGGCCCTGGGTTTGATACTCAGCAACACACACACACACACACACACACACACTATACTATCTGTATACTATGATTAGATTTCATTTTTTTTTCTTTTCTTAATGTGCTGGGGAGTGAACCCAGGAGCAAGCACTCTACCACTGAGCCATAACCCTTCCCCCATTTTCATACTGTATAACTAGAAACACATGTACCAAATACCAGCGAATTGCTATTTGGATTAGAATTAAGATATGGGAGAGAAAGAGCTGTTTCTATTTTATACATTTTACATTATCTGAGGATCTCCTCTTAATTAATATGAGGTCAATTTGTTATCGATGCATACATTTACTTCACTTTTTAAAAATGCCTTTATTTCACTTGACACTATTTTTTTTTTTTGAGAGAGAATCCATTTTTATTGAGTTTTTCACATGGCTTTCACTGCTCCCACACTTAGTTGTGTACATGGGTGCTGGGGTGTTGAACCTGTGATACTTGCGCATGCCAGGCAAGCGCGTAACCTCAGAGTCACCGCTCCAGTCCTTCACTTGACACTACTATACCAATACTGGGTCTGACGCTTCTGTTAACTAATCCCATAATACACTATACTTACTCCAATATAACACACAGTGCTATTCCAATGATAGGAATTTTCACATGTTATTTTTGTTTTTTATTTGATACTTGGAACTGAACCCAAGGGTGCTTTACCATTGAGATACAGCCCCGGTTCTTTTTATTTTTGAGACATGGTCTCCCTAAGTTGCCCAGGCTGGCTTCCGGCTTGTGGTCCTCTTTCCTCAATCTCCTGCGTCATTGGAATTTTCACTTTAATGTACAGGTTCCTATTAGCTATTTCTTCCAACTAGAATGAAGAGTTATCTTTTTATCTTACATTTTAAAAGCACATCTTCAATAAGTGTTTGTTAAAAGTCTTTGTATTATTTGAAAGGGGATCTGTCCTATCTAGTTGCCTGGAAAAAAGAAGAGGCAGTACTCAGAAGGTAGAAAGGGGAAGTGAGACAGCAGGGTAGAAAGTCCTGCTGGTGAGCAGCAAAACCCCAAAGGAAGCGCTCCTTTACTGCCATCTAAGTAGAGAAAAAGAAACAAGGCAGAGCCCAGGGTGGGAAACTGTCCGAGAGCAGTCAGAAGGTAACCAATGGTCTCCGTTTAGGGGATTTCCACATTTAGTAGGGGAATATGACATAAATGTCTGTCTTTCTCTGGTGACTTAGTTCAGCTATCCCACGTGGGTGGGATCAATAAGAGTGGCATGAACTTTTGAAGGGGAAGATGCAGGGCAAATATTATTATGAAAATAAGAGCAGAATCTTCTATTAGGGTAAAGTCTTACTGCTCAAAGAAAGAAAACCCAAAATGTATACATCTATCTGAAGAGGTTTAAATAAGATGGAAGTTTGGGGCTGGAGCGGTAGGTCAGCGGTTATGGTGCTTGCCCAGTATGCGTGAGTACATGGGTTCAAACCCCAGCACCTATGTACACAACTAAGTGTCAGAGCAAAGAAAGCCGTGTGAAAAACTCAATAAAATTCTCTCTCTCTCTCTCTCACTGTCCTTCTCTCTTAAAGAAAAAAAAATGGAAGTTCATTTCTTTCTCATATTATAGTCCCAAGGCGAGCTGCACAGGGTTTCAGGGAACCTGCACTCCACGCAGTCACTCAAGGACCCAAATTTCCTCCATTTTCTTGTTCATTGTTCCCTAAAGAGACCTCGTAGGGGCTGGAGCAGTGGCTCAGCAGTGGAGCACTTGCCTGGCATGCATGAGGATCTACGCTCAAACCCTAGCACCACATACACAACTAAGTGTTGGAAAAAAAAAAAACCAGATGAAAAACTAAATAAAATTGATTCTTTCTAAAAAAAAAAAAAAAAAGGAGAGATCTCATAGTCAAAATTAGGTTGTGTTCGTATTCAGCGTTCCAACTCGTAGAGAAGAAAAGGGAGGAACTCCAAGACAAGTGACTTCCACAATAAGGTAGAGATGACCCAGAAAATTCATACTACTTCAGCTTACACCTTACTTCAATTTACATCCCATTAACCAAAATATAGCCACACAGTCACATCTAGCTGTGAAAGGGGTTAAAGATGTCATTTCTAGCTGTGTGGTCCTATAACTCATGTAAACTCTATTTCTATAGAAGGAAAGTATCAAGCTTGGAGGAAAACTAGAAGTACTTACTATATTAAAAAAAATAATGTGTTTCTAATGTAACAGGTAAAAGTTGACATGCAATTCTAATGGCCATTCAGTGCTGGTCTAAGACCACCAATGCAAAGGCAATACAAAAGCCAAGGAAAATTCAGGGAAATTTAAGCTAAATACATCTAGTTTGTAGGACTATCCTTCATTATGAAATAATATCCTTATTTTTATGTTAAAATATCTTTAATGAGATGGTGATATGATGTTTTAAGTAAAGTAGAATGTGGTAACGTTGCATCAGTACTCCCAGAATTTACTGATTCCTGAAATCCTTAACTGGGAGCCAACACTTCATACAACAACCAAGCACAGAGGGTCAGCAGAGGGGCCAGTAAACAGGGCTATCGCTATCCCTAATCCTCCTTCAACACTAACGGGGCTTCCTGTCCCCAGAATAAGTTTTGTAAATGCTCCCCATTTGACCCAGCATCTCCTGTCCATAGTTGGATAGGTCCCCCCACCACTGGATGCCCATTCTTGGTCCCACTATAGCATTCAACATACTGTAAAAGTTAATATTACTCTCCTCTTGTTTGAACATTAGCAAGTTAAGAATAAGGACCAGGAACTCATTAAAAGTATTAATTCTTTTCTAATATGAAAACATCTTTATTAGTTTGCTAGGGCCAACTCAACAAAATACTAAAGACTGAGTGGCTTAAACAACAGAAATTTATTTTCTCACTGATTTAGAGGTTAGAAGCCTAAGATCAACAAGTCAGTAGACTCTATGCTTGCTGTATTGATGGTCACCTTCTCACTGCATCCTCAAATGGCCTTTCACGCACCTCTGGTCCCTTTATATATACAAATATTCTCTTCTACAGCCTGCTGGGGATGCAGACACTCAGGGAACCAAATGGTTGACCCAGAGCTGGGAGAACCCAGAACTGGCTTCAAAGGCAGCTCCTAGACAGGCAGGGGGAGGGGATCCTTCCCAAGAGGAACCAATAAACCTTCTGTGCAGAAAAAAAAAAAAAATCCTCTTCTTATAAGGATATTTACAAGTCATATTAGATTAGGACTCACACAACAGTCTCATTCTAACTTAATCACCTCTATAAAGACCATATCTCCAAATACACTCATATGCTTAAGGTATTGGAGGTTAGAGTTGAACATATGAATTTAAGAATGACACCCTTCTGCCCATAACAACATCTTTATTATTTTTACTGATTATAAAAATAAATTATATATATATATATATATACATATATATATATATATACACACACATATAATTTTTTTTTGGTACCAAGGATCGAACCCAGAGGCACTTAACCACTAAGCCATATTCCCAGCCCTTTTATTTTTTTATTTTGAGACAAGGTCTAGCTCTGTTGCTTAGGGCCTGCTAAATTGCTGAACCTGACTTTGAACTTGCAATCCTCCTGCCTCAATCTCCCAAGCTGCTGGAATTACAGGTGTGCCCCACCATGCCCACCAAACTATATTTTTTAAAAAGCAAATTATAGGGAAATGTTTAAGTAGAAGAGCAAGGAAGGTAGCTCAGTGGTAGACTGCTCACCTCACATGTACAATTTTTTAAAATCATAAAACCAGTTAATGAGAAGAGAACCATTATCCAGTTCTAACAATTTTTTTTAAAGAACTTTATTTAGTTTTTCACATGGCCTTAGTTGCTCCAACACTTAGTTGTGTACGTGGTGCTGGGGTTTGAACCCAGGTCATTGTGCTTGCCAGGCAAGCACCGAAACTGCTGAGCCACCGCTCCAGCCCCTCTAACAATTTCTTAACCAAAGTTCCTTCTACAATCCTATCCTACCTTCTCATATTTTTTTGTCATCGCTGACATCATTGAGTACTAATGTGCCTCATTGTTAATGTTAAAGGAAGTAAGTTGAAAATTGTGTTTCTCTTTAAAAGTCATCAGATCTGATTAAGTTGCTTTTCACTTATATTTACAATTACTTACCTTCTTGATACTGTTGGCTGGCCATCTGAGAGTGACCCCTGATGATCTTACCTACACGCACTCATGTGGTTCCAGTCATCGGATGACCCACGTAAGGCCAAAGGACCTAAGTAGGCCACACTCACATGCCCAGAAGATAGTACTGACTGCCTGGGGCACCTCCCCTATTCTCCTTGTGCTCAGTCATTCCCTGGTGATTCATGCCAGACTTCACATCATCTTGACCTCAGGGTTCCAAACGGGCAAACAGAAATTTCAAGCTCTCCTAAAGGCTGGACTCTAAAACTAACGTTAATTGTCACATTTGTTACATTCTGTTCATCAAAGTCAGATACAAATTCAGCTGAAACTCATGGGGGCAAACATGTAACTTCTGTCTGCTTATTATTTCCCAAATTTATATTGCTTTTGGACTATATTACTTCTTTGAAGATATTATTACTTTATACATGTTAAATAGCCACATTAGCATTCATTATAATAATTTCCCTAGTGAGGAAGCAAATTTTTAAAAAATTATGGATCTACTAAAATATTCCCCAACTATAAAAGTCTGGTGCTAAATACACCCCATTCTATAGTATCCAAGTATGTTTACTCAAATAAAAGTAAACACACAAAATCACTTTTCAACTATGAAAGTACCTCCTACCACTAGGGCTTCATATATGTATTTATATTTTTTCATTAAAATTTTCAAAGGGGAATAATTTCAAGTAGTATTGTTTTCTCAACCCACTACTTATGACACTAAAAGTGAATTCCCTAAGCAATTTTACAGTAAAACCAATCCTAAAAGCTTAGATATGGTCATAGCAAGCATCAAATAAAATCTAAATTTGTTGCTCTTTTTATAAGATCGCTTTCAAGTAGTAGTCCTTTAAAATCTGGTAATATATTTTATAGGTTCCATAACTTCCCTGGGAGTTATCAGAATTAAAGACTTTAGTTAAATTCTTTGATGACAGATTGTGGTTAACATGTAAGAGATTGCATGACCTACACAAAATAGATTACTAGAAATTAAGGATAGATTTTTTTTAAAAAAGCATCATCTGAAATTGAAACTCAATAGAATTAATTTTAAATTTCCAAAACCCAAGAGAGGGTTTTGATACTGGGTCGATGGGTTTAAGGTGTTATCCAGTTCTACATGTGTGTAGGGAGGAAGATGATGTTGCAGGCGCTGAAAAAGAAATTAATATTTTTTTGAGCATTTTCTTTGTGTCAGGCACATGGCATACATTCTCATTTAATGATTACAACACCCCTCCAAAGTAGGATTTATTACCCACATTCCACAAATGGGAAAATGAAGATTGGAGAGAGAGGCTCCAGACCACAGAACTACTGCTGAGCAGAACCGAAATTCCAACCATATTTCTCTGGCTTCAAAGTCTTAACGTAAGAGATCATGTTATCATATCACAAGACACAAAGAGCTCTAATTAAATGTAAGCCATCCTGGGCCTTATCCTTCAAACAGAGTGATCTGCTTAGAGATTAAATTTTAAAGCATAGTGAATTGAACTGTTTGTGGTATTACCTAAGACTGCTTTCAACAGAGTTGAGTGACAGAGACCACATGATCTGAAGAGTCCAAAATATTTACTACCTGACCCTTTACAGAAAAATGTGCCAACTAGGGTATAGAAGAGTTGTTAATCAACACCAGTATGTGGAAGAGAAATTCAAAGTCTTGCAGACACTGGAAAGAGGTATATTTTACGGTTGCAAGAGGATCTGCTGACTTTGCCCTAGTTTGGGTATACTATTTTACAAAATCAGCCAATTCATCTTGTCCTTCTGATCTCTTACCTATCAAGGAATTTCATCATAAATACCATATGCTAAGTACTGTGGTAACTGAAAACAGGTATTATGAAAAACAGATAATATGTTTGCTATGAAATTTAGCCAGATTATAAATCAGTTATTTAATATTCTCAACTCAAAATCATCAAAATTAGAAATTTAATTTGTATGAATCTCATATAGGCTTAATCATCTGAGAGACCTATAAAATCTGGTTTCTAAACTACAAAAATAAAAAATTAGAACTCATATTGAACCCAAAAGGCAGGTAAATGAAAAATGCTCCACTAGAGAAATCAGATCATCAATCTCTCAATCTACGTTTTATTAGCATCTTCCATTCATTAAATGACTTTGAAGAATAAAAGAACTTGATTGATAAAAAGGTTTACACACTTTTGATTAATTCAATTTACAGCTTTCCTTATTTGATTTCATATGAAGATAGCAAAAGAAGTCATAAGACATGAAACTCAGCATTAATTTTTTAATCAATTTACTAGAAAATGTGGACTAAAAGCTAGTCTGTTCAATTGACAGGGTTGAACTTTTTAACCACTGATTTAATTTCCAGAGTAACATGGAAGTAGCAATTCTGGGTGAATAGCAAAAATTAAAATAAAAAACAAAAGTTATAAATAGTTAATTATAAAAAAGAACAAATAAATTTTTTTTCTTTTTGTACTGGGGATTAAATTTAGAGGTGCTCTACACTAAGCTACATCCCCAGGACTTATTTTTTTTTTTTTTAGAGAGAGAGGAAGAGAGTGAGAATCAAATTTACTTATTTTTTCATCTGGCCTTTGTTTCTCTGATACTTAGTTGTATATGTGGTGCTAGGGTTCAAACCCTGGTCCTCGAGCATACAGGTAACCACTTTAACCACTGAGCCATTGTTCCAGCCCCTGCTTTTTATTTTGAGACGTCTTGCCAAGTTGCCCAGCCTAGCCTAGCCTAAATCTTGTAATCTTTCAGCCTCAGCCTCCCAAGTTGCTGAATTCCAGGCATTTGCCACCAGGCAGGGCACTGAAAATAATTTTTTAAAATAATACCTTCTAAATATGATGATGATGATGATGATGATGATGATGTACTAGAGATTGAACCAAGAGGGTGCTTTACCACTGAGAGCTGTGTCCCCAGCCATTTTATTTACTTATTTGTTTTTAATTTTGAGACAGGTTCTTGCTAAGTTGAGTAGGGCCTCACTGAGTTGCTGGAGCTGGCCTTGAACTTGTGATACTCCTGCCTCAAACTCTTGAATCTCCTGAGTTGCTGGGATTACAGGTGTGAGCTAGTGCTCCTGCCTCAAAAGTAATAACTATTTAAAAGTAAAGTTTTTTTAAGTTGAAAATATAGAGAACATGGCAATAATAAATACCTCTGATTTTAGTCTATTTATATGTGTGTATATACACACATAATTTTTTTAACTTTAGAATAGTTTTAGATTGACAGAAAAATTGAAAAGATAATATAAAGTTCCCAATGTACTAGTCAAGCGCTTTCCCTTAGTATTAGTACTGTAAATTACTATGAAACATTTTTTATAATTAATAAAATTATAAATCATTAACTACAGTTCATATCTTAATCAGATTTCCTTAGTTTTCACCTAATGTCCTTTCTGTTTTGGCCTGGGCTGTCCATCCCTGAACCAATTAAATGTTGGCAGGGCAATGCCGTTACTATGACTTGATTAACCTGGGCTGACCACTGGCAAGCCAACCACACATCAGCTAACCTTAGGGCTGGAGTCGAATGAATGTTAACAGGTCCATCACCATATTCACTGCAGTGAACATGATTTCCTGATGCATGGTCTACTAAGACACAATATGAAAAATTCAGCAAAAGACAAAAGCTTGTTGTTATCATTCTCCAATATAACACCCACAGATTCAGCTAATCATGAATGGCCAGAAATGATATTCGAAACACCATAATTATTTCACATTCCTTTCTTTTATTTATTTATTTATTTTTTTTTTGTACTGGGGATTAAATCCAGGGGTGCTGAACTACATACCCTCACCTTTTTACTTTTGTGAGACAGGGACTTACTAAGTTGCTGAAGGCCTTGCTAAGTTACTGAGGCTGGTCTCGAACTTGATATCCTCTTGCCTCAGACTTCAGGGTCACTGGGATTATGGGCATTGCCAACATAGCCAGCTTGTTTTGCATTCCTAAAAGGCATTTCTGGAAACCTGAAATTCCCAAGATTCAGAAAAACAGAATGATCATATGGTTTCTTGGCCTTCTCCCCATTTCATTGGTAGACATGTTGTTTCCTATGCATAAATTCATGCCCTATTGCTGCCTTATCTTTATTTTCTTTTAAATAAAAAATAACTTTCTTTTAGAAAAGAAAATGCATTTATATGATGAAAAATTCAAAACATACCAAAGTGTGTAGTGAGACCTTTCTTCACCTCTGCTTCCCAATCACCCCATTCCAGGTTTCCCTTGACCCCAGTTACCATTTTCTTTTGTACCACTTCAGAGATAATCTGTGTCTTTATAAACAAATTTGTGTATATATCCTTTCCCTCCATCTCCTTCTACAGTACTCTTCTGTATCTTGTTTTTATACCCATTATACCGTATGCTAGTGATCGTTTCATACTTGTACATGGTGAGCCTGCTATTTTTTCTCAGACTTCATAATATTCTAATGAGGACTTACTGTAATTTATTTTATTAATCCCCTGTTGATGTACATTTGAGTTATTTCCAATTTTTTGATATTACAAACAAAGCTTCAGTGAATAGCTGAAATAAATGTCATTTCACACGTGGGAGGATATCTGTAGAATAAATTATTGCCTTTTCATCTTTCACCAAAATTTCATTTTCTTTCCACGAACAAGTTTTGCAGTGAGTAGGAGTACTCACTGAAACACTTTAACATCTTTTGTTTGTTTAACATAAAAGAATCATTCATATCGCAGTCTGAAACCACTTCCAAATTATACAGTCCACACACTAATTTATGTGGAAACTCTATTGCCTCACTAGGAACCATCCATCACTTTCTTAGAACTTTACTTGTGTTAACAGAACCAGCAATTGGGGAGCACGTAAAATAATAATACCATTGACCACATGTGAAACAAGCTGAGAACAATGCCCGGAAGATGTGACAGGCCAAGCAGTTGCCTGGACTCACTTGGTAGCCTAGCAACTTCCTCAGTGGCCTCAGAATCTTTTCAATTCAACTTGACATCTCAGCAGATGTCAAGTTCATAGACATTCCGAGAAAGCTTGTACATGTCCAAAATTTTGTACACATTTCCTGTCAGAGATCTTAAAATTGTAATCCCTGAGGTATTTCAGCTGACTTCTATTAGCAGGGGTTAAGAAAGTCAAACGCATTCTTTTCTAGTTACCATTACAAAGCAGAAGCCAAAGTACTCTGAGCAAGTCTAAATAGACAATTGAATATGGATTATACTCTCTCCTATTATCAATGAAAGTTCAGGTACCTCCCTCAGGAGCTAGTGATGGAATCCACAATGTAAAAATCACAAAAATACCAACTAACATTATTTATTTTTGCACTGGGGTTGAACCCAGGGGCACTTAACCACTGAGTTGCATCCCCAATTCTTTTTTTATTTTTTATCTTAAGACAGGGTCTTACTAAGTTGCTTAGGGCCTCTCTAAATTGCTGAGACTGGTTTGAACTTGCTATCCTCCTTCCGCAGCCTCCTGAGCTGCTGGGATTACACACCACCACGCTCAGCCCAACTAACATTTATTGAGTATTCACTGTGTGTCAAGCACTCTGTTAAGAGCTTTATAAGCATAATTAGATTTCAGTGCAGATTTACAGCTAGGATCCACAGGACCCTCACCCCTTCCTCTTCCACCTGTCTCTACCAAAGTAAGCTGATGATGGACCCTCTCATTTGTCACTACTAAAGTGAAAAGATCCCTGCAAGAGGGGCTGCTCATTTGTCCTAAGAGCTACTAAAATGAAATGATTTCTGCAAGAGGGAATACAGAAAGCTAAACCAGTCTTTACCACCTTTTTTTTTTTAAAAGAGAGAAGGACAGTGAGAGAGAGAGACAGAGAGAATCAATTTTTATTGAGTTCTTCACATGGCTTTAGTTGCTCTGACACTTAGTTGTGTACGTGGGTGCTGGGGTTTGAACCTGTGTACTTGTGCATGCTGGGCAAGCACTGTAACCATCCAGCCACCGCTTCAGCCCCCTTTGCACACCTTTTTGACTGACCTTATTATATTTATTATCTTTACAGGGTGACCTTATTATCTTTACAGGGTGAAAAGCTCTATAGAGGTATTACAGGGTGGGGACAGAACATTACTGAGAAGGGGCACTAAAGGGCAGGATTGACATACAGTAAAAGCTGAGTTTGCTTCAGAGTAGTGCCTGAAATATAATCACCATAACACACTACCTCAATTTTCAATTCTCTTATGAATGCATGGGAAAACATGGATGGATTTTCCAACCCTACAATATATTGATAATTAACTTCATTTAATGCTTTATTAAGGAGATGTGTGCTCAAGGACCAGTAACTTCTAATCAATGCATTGGAGAGTCCTCAGAAGTTGATTAAGGTGTTTATGAGTGTTGTTTGGAATTAAGCCTTTTAAAATATCATCAGCTCCAAGACCAGTTTCATAGAGATTTGCTTTTCAAATGATTTTTTCTTCTTTTTAGATTTGTCCTGGGTCTTTAAGCACAGAATAAAAGTTCTGTCACAAAGGCACGATTTACCAAGTCCTAAAACTACTGACTGAAAAAGAACACTGACAATGGCTGAGAGGGGTCAGCAAGTGGCATGGGACACATGGTTAATTACACACTAGCCAAGAGTTCAGCCAAAGGCAATCCCACCCGTTTTCATGTGTATCTACCTTGAAACTTTATTATTTGCAGTGACTTGGTTTTTGTAACTTCTGAGCTCCCACAGTGCACTGGGCTGGGCTGCATCATTTCTGGTCTCTCTTGACTGGTGAGTCCATCTTGCTGAATGAATGTCTGGAACTGAGTGAGTGCCCCACTACAGCCACTGGATATAGGACCTAACCGGAAGCACACAACTGGGCTGCATTTACCATGGCCTCTCCTTTATTTCCAGAGAGTTACCACAAATAGGACTGAAAATGAGCTGTCTTGTCGGGTCAGAGCTCATTCTCTCAGGAAGGTTACAATCCAGTGAATTTCACAACCTTTGCATCTTCTTGGGAAATGCATAATGAATTTCAAAACCTTTCCTCAGTCATGATAAGATTCCCAAGTGATTGCAAAAGTGAAAATAAAACCCAAAGCTATTTTGTATCTTGGTATTTATGAATAAGACAGGAAGTGAAAGTTGTACATGAGAAAACTGGACTTCATAATTATATGGATTATTTTTAACTTTAAAAAATTTTTGGCTCTTAGTAGAATGCACAGTCCCTATTTGGGAGGAAAAAATATTGGTAATGATACAGGTTTAATCTTGTTCTATTCTTCAATAATTCATGGGAAATTAGGGCTGGGTAGGAATTTAAGACTATTCCATACCTTCATGTCACAAAATATGAGGACACAAAGATGTCACTCACTAATGGGCACTCAATTAGTGTGGTAGAAAAAACACGAGGATCAGAACAAAAGAACTGAAGTCTTAACCCTGACACTTTCTGGTTGTGACTTTCAGACAAACCAGTGAGCCTCAATTTCTGTATATGCAAATTGGAAAAATTTATGCTCAAAAACAAAGTGTGATTGTTGCTTTGTTAGTGGAGGAATAATGGAGTGCCACTAGGAATATGGAGATACATGGCTCTAGCAAAATTCACACGTAGTAGCTGAGAAAGCCACCTTTAGAGATAAATCACAAAATGGTAAATTTATGATGGAACAATTTTCAAAATAATTTTTTGTGATCAAAGAGAACTACCTGTGCACTGTACCAAAAACAATCCAGACAATAAAGAATAAAGTGAGACATGGATTACTTATAGTTCCTGTGGAATATATTTCCCAATACATTCTAGAAGAATACATCAAACACACACAGGAGCATGCTGTATCTGCTTTTGACACAACCAGATATTGAACTAATCTGTCAGAGTATTCGAGAGCACTCAGAATTCCAAACAAAGTGAGTTGGGTACGATGTCTGGGAAATTGATCTGATCATAATCTGAGGAACAACAAAGTGAATAAAATTAGATGACTGGCAAGAAGCAAAGCAAAACGAATCCCACCAAATGCCAAGATGCAGACAAGGCACAACACTAACTTTATGTACTTTACTGTATTTAATCCTTTCCGTTACCCTACACATAGGTAAAATTGTTTTCTCTATTTTTTCACAGGAGGAAACTGATGCTCAAAAAATTGAATAGCACAACACAACTAGTACTAGAAATTGGACATTGGATATGTATGATAGCAGTACACTTCCAGAGCCTGATTTCATTGATTTATATTTCATTTTACTAGTCCACATTCATATAATTCAAAGTATCAGTTCTACAAGGTTTGGGGGCAAGGTTGTTCAGTTGTTTGTTTTTGGTTTTGGTTGGTTGCTTGGTTGGTTGTTTTTAGTACTAGGGATTGAACCCAGGGGCGCTTAGCCACTGAGTGACATCCCCAGCCCATTTTTATTTTGTATTTTGAGAACAGAATCTCAGTAAGTTGCTCAGGGTCTTGCTAAATTGCAGAAGCAGAGGCTGAGGCTGGCTTTGAACTTGCAATCCTCCTGCCTCAACCTCCCGATTCCTGGAATTACAGGCTTGTACCACCCAGCCCAACTACAAAGGTTGTTTTGAAAACAATTATCTATAGCTCATTTTTTCACTCTCTAGAGACAACTCTTTTTCATTCCCTACCCAACCCCACCTCCAGATAATTAAGAAGTACTTCTTTCATATTAATAAATAATGTGCATGAATTGTTGCTCTGTGGATTTTCCATTTTAGGAATTCCCCATGGTCATGTTTCTCTGGAAGGTGTGGACTTACCCTCTTCCCTTTCATTCCCCACTCCCACCATGAGCCCATTCTCTCAACATGGTTCTGCCACAGTTGGTTTTAATCATATCTGTTAGGAATATACCAGTGAAAATTTTATTACCTCAGTCTCAGATGGGTATCTATTTTTACCCATCATTCTGAGCAATTGAGAAATCACTTAACCTGGAACTGAGACTGTAAAATAAAATATTTTCATTAATTCTTTCCTTTTGAATGTTCCTTATCATCTGTTCTCTTCTTTTAGTAACCCTGTCATTGGCTATTGGACTCCTGGATTGCTCCTTTAATTTTCATATCGTTGCTCTCCTACATCCTAATATTGGTCTTTCCGCTCTGTGTCCTAGGAGATTTCCTTAACTTCATCTTTTAGGCCTAATATTGAATTTTCTCCTTCTAATGTCATATTTTTAATGTCTAAGTTTCTCTTGTGCTCACTGAATATTCCTTTCATAGATAATCCTGTTACTGTTTTATATCTTCTCTCATCTCTCTGGAGACAAGATAGTTTGTTTTTTTTAATTTTTCTTTTGCAGTGTATTCCCCTCAAGTTTCTTTTGGCCACTCTTCACTGGATTTGCTTTGGGATGATGTGACACAGGTCAACACCCTGGTCCGATGTCTGTGTCTTTTCTTTCAGGCTGATGAGGCTACCCAGAGAACACATCTAGCTTTCTGCCTGGCTAACAGACTTCTGGGACTCCAGTGAGGGAAGAAGGTTGAGGACATCTTGGTGCACAATTTATAAACTTACTCTTGATCCCTAGTCTTCAATAGCATAGCTTCATTCTTTCCCAGTTTCATCAATCCCGTGTCATTTTGTTCTTGTCAGCACAAGGAGATGCAGAGCTAATCTTCTACCTGTAGAGAACAGGTGTAGGGAGGCAGAGATCCACCAGAATGTTACAAAGACTCCTCACCAAATCCCCTACTTAAGCACCATACTCATTTCTAGTTCCTAAGGTACCTGTTACTCCAGTATTTTAGGGCTATATATTGTTAAATTGAGCTGTATCCATGAGGTTAAGATTTAGCTTTCTTGGGTGTCCTAATTCAGTTACTACTTGTCTCTCTGCTTCACATTTTGTAAAATTTTATTGCTATTATCTTCTATCCCATTCCTTGTCCTGTGCATTTATGTTTTGTTCAGGAGAGAGGAGATTTTAATGCTTATGTTCCATCTGACAGCTTTAACTCAACTTCCACGGGTGCTAAGCTATTATCTGTGTTATAGTTTGCTAGAGTCCTAACTACTCTAGAAAGATGGCTTCTAAGTCTAGTAAACACAAATGCTTTTTGTTTTTAAAGAAGGAGGGAGAGGGAGAAAAAAGAAGAGAGGAAAAGAGAATCAATTTTTGTTTATTTTTTGTCTGGTTCCGGTTTCTCCAACACTCAGTTGGTATTAGGGTTCAAACCTGGGTCCTGGTACATACCAGGCAACCACTCCAACCCCTGAGCCACCACTCGAGCCCTCCCCATTGGTTTTTGTTTTGATTCCATGCTCACCAGAAATCTTCTGGAACCTTCTAATTATGTGAAACCTATCTAAATTAAAATTTATAACCTAGCATGCAAGCTCTGAGTACTACAATGTTCTCCTACATTGGGCACTGTCTTATTAAGAGGTACTTCATCTTTCCAGTTACTCACATCAGAAACTTAAGAGTCATTCTAACACTTTCTTTCCTGGCCCATGTGCTGCCTGTGAATTTTTATGATATGAGTGCACTTCCTTCCATCTTTACTGTGAAGACCCTACTCCAAGCACACAGTTCTCACTCCTAGACTTCTACAGTTCTCCTAGCTAATTGCCCTGCAACACTTCCAGCCTCTTATCTGTCCATTCCCCACATAACAATCATTGCCACCGTTCCAAAACACAAGCCAGATCTTGTTCTATGTGACCTGCTTTAAACCTCCAGTTGTTACCCACAAGACTGACAATCCTTAGCATGGTCTGCAAGGACCTGCAGGATTGTGGTGCTCCCTCTCTGACCTTCTGTAGTGCTATGCCTCCCAGTCAGGAATTCTTGCTCCTGATCTTCTCTCTGATGTTCTTTTCCCCACAGTGGACCCTTCAGGCAGAAGAACTCTGTGCTACAGCCACTCCCAGCAGCCTAACTGCCCCTTACACTTCCCCTGGTATTGCTTACTCATTCCTTAGGTCTTGGTTAAGTGTTCCTTCTTCAGGGAAGCCTGGTGAGGTCAGTATTTTTTTTTTTTTTTAGTATACTTGTACAGAAACATGGTTCATGTTCTTTCTTTATCTCACTTATTAATTAGACTCTCAATTTTTATGACTATTTGATTATTATCTGCCTTTCCAACCAGACTGAACTACCATGAGCAGAAAGAATGCATCTGTTCATTTCTCACCACTATATTCTCAGGGCCTATTTAATTGCCAACTGTTCCTTTTATTTTTCTATTTCTTAACATTTATTTTGCAGTGCTGAGACTCGAACCCAGGGCTTCATGATGCTAGGCAAGCACTATACCAGTGAGCTATAATCCAGTTGATTAAGCCTTCTAAAGTTGATTTTAACAGAAAAAATAATATCTTAGCTGAAATATTCCTCAAATTCATTATATTGAATATCATGCAGTGATTCAAGGTCATTGTTATTAAAAATACTGTCATAAAATAAATTTCTTAGTTTTTTGAGTGTATACAGAGATACCATTATGTTAAATAACCTAAGAATGATTGATCAGGAAAAATGTGATAATTTTGAAGTTTTTAAAGAGAATTTGAATTTTTAATGCTCAATGGAAAACTAAGTGGTTCAATTTCAAATGTAGGAAGTATTTAGTAATAATAATTGTTATTATTATTGCCATTATTGTGAACTTATTTCCCATCAGTAGTAAGGAAGAATTTGAAATACGTTATCCCATTTAATCCTCATAGCAACCCCCGGAGGTAGCCACCTGGTAGCATTTCCTTTTTTATCGATGAGGCAACTCAGGCAAATTAAAAGTGTGGCTAAGAAACTGAAGGTTCAGGTGTTTGCGAAACGGTTCACACCCTGGACAGTCTGGCTCCAGAGTCTGTGTGTTTAATCCCTTTAATGAGAAAAGTGATAAGCAATTATTTTCATGAAGTCAGACAGTATCAACAAAGAAAAATGATATTACATTTGGGAGAAACTTCATTTGGACACGAGGAAGAACTATTTAGAAGCATTAAGCACCAGCATACCTTTAAAAATTAAGTTACATATCTACTTTGATTAACTACAATGGACGGGCATATGGCCCAGAAGGGTCAGTCACTGATATCTTTAAGGGCAGCACTTGGACCAACCAACCACCTCTGAAAGGCTGTTATTATCTTTTGTCTCCAATCTTCTCCCTGGTTGAAAGTCTGCCTACACTCGTCAAGTTTGCATTATTCCAGGGCAGCTTATTCAGGGCAAGTCCTGCTTTATTGGGTTTAGCAGTAACTTTGCTTAATGACTTGCTGTGTTAACAACTTGGCATGCTCTTCAGCCACAGTCAGCACCTATGCGGTTTAATTGCTTGCTTTGTTGACATTACGCTGTCTTCAGGGAAACACTCTGAAATCCAAAACTTAATGTCTTAGTACTTGTGTGCTGCTATAACAGAATACTTGAGACTAGGTGACTTATAATGGACAAGATTGTATTGGCTCATGGTTCTGGACACTGCAAAGTCCAAGGTCCAGGGGCTGACTTCTAGTAAGGGCTGTCTTGCTGTGTCATTCCATGGCAGAAGGGCAAAGAGTAGGCAACAGAAAAAAAGGGGGGGCTGAACTCATCCTTTATAAGGAAACTACCCCTCAATAATGGCATTTGGCCTCATGGCCTATGCACCTCTCTTAGATCCCATCTCTCAACACTACTAGTGGGGATTAAGTTTTCTACACATGAATCTTGGGGGACACATTCAAGCCATTAAAATTAACTATTTCCATTCTTTCTCCCGCTCCACAATAGGAAGTTATAAATAATAGAAGGAAAAAGATACAAAACAAGAATTTGATCAAAAGAATTTGATGAACTCGAAAACAGTAAATAAAAACATGAAAAATGACATTATGCCTCAGGACATCAGAAGGGCAGGAGCCTGTATTGTTCATTACAACCGTGCTAAGGATTTCTCAAAAATATGTTAAAGATACTTTGAAGAAATATATAGGGGGGAGAGTATATGTATATGTAGTGTGTGTGTGTGTGTGTGTGTGTGTGTTTTCCGGGGGGAGGTAGTACTGGGGATTGAACCCAGTGTTACTTTTTTACTGCCCTATATCCCAACTCTTTTTTTAAAAAAAAATCTTATTAAGGAGTTGAGTTATTGTACAATCATAAATACATATAAAGTAACAATATGAAATATATTTGTTCTTAAACCAGAATTACCCCCACTTCACCAACACCCCAGTCTCTTGATTCCTCTATATTTTGCCCCATAAGCGATATAAATGCTTAGATTGTGTATTTTCCAAAATTAAATGATTATAGAAGTATTATTTGGATTCTGGGGGGGGTTAAAGAATATGCTACATTGTTGAATGTCTCCCTAGATCTCTCCCTATCCTCCGTCCCTCGCCCCTCCCCATACCACCTCCTCCCCCTCCCTACAAATCTATGGTTGCCCTAGATTATGTGATGCTATGCCTTTGCTGTTTCTAATACATGACTTTGAATACTTTTCACCCAAGCCTGGGTTGAGCTCCAGCCTCCACAAATGAGTGAACACATTCAACCCTTGACTGTCTGGGTTAGGCTAACTTCGCTCAGCATGATTTCTTCCATTGCCATCCATTTACTCTCAGAGGCTGCAGTAATGTTTCTAATAGCTGAGTAGAACTCCATGGTATACATATACCACAGTTTTTGGATCCATTCATCCAGTGAGGGGCATCTGGGTTGGTTCCATAGTTTAGCTATTGTAAATTGAGCTGCTATGAACATGGATTTTGATGTGTCCCTGTAACATGCTGATTTTAACTCCTCTGGCAAAATACCCAGAAGAGGGATAACTGGATCATATGGTGGGTCCATCTCTAATTTTTTGAGGATTCTCTACACTGCTTTCCGGAGCCGCTGTACCAGTCTGCAGTTCCACCAATAGTGTGCTAGTGTTCCTATCTCCCCGTAACCCCTCCAGCATGTTATCGTTTGTGTCCTTCATCTTTGCCAATCTGACTGGAGTGAGGTGAAATCTTAATGTAGTTTTGATTTGCATTTCTCTAATTACTAGTGATTTAGAGCACTTTCTCATGTATTCATTGGCTAGGTCAGTTTCCTCTGTTGAGAAGTTTCTATTTAGCTCTTTGGCCCATTTATTGATTGGATTGTGTTTTTGGTATTAAGTTTTTTTAATTCTTTGTAAATTTTGGATTTTAGTCCCCTGCCAGAGGAATCACTGGCCATGATTATCTCCCAATCTGTAGGTTGTCTCTTGACAATTTTGACCAATTCCTGGGCTGTGCAGAAGCTTTTTAGTTTAATGGCAACCCACTCATTGATTTTTTACTTTAATTCTTTCACTTTCGGAGTCTTGTTGACAAAGTCTTTGCCTACTCCCAAATGCTGGAGTGTTGGTCCTAATTTTTCTTTTAGGAGTCCCAACTGCTTTCTTATTTTATTTTATTTCATTTTGTAAAAGAGTCTTGCTAAGTTGCTAAGGGCCTTGTTAAGTTGCTGAAGCTGGCTTGAACTTGTGATCCTCCTGCCTTAGCCACCCAAATGATGGAAATATTTATATATTTATTTATTTAATTTTGGGTAGCATGAAATGAAACAAGGGGCACTTAACCCCTGAGACACATCCCCAGTAATTTTTTATTTTTTATTTTGAGACATGTCTCACTAGGCTGCTCAGGGCCTTGCTAAGTTGCTGAGGCTGGCCTGGAACTTGTGAACCTCCTGTCTCAGCCTCCTGAGCTGCTGGAATTACAGGCATGTGTCACTGTGCCCAGCTATTGGATTACATTTTTAAACGCATAAAGAAACCAGCTTCATGAGGCAACATGAACACACACAACATGTGTGTGTGTGCTTTGGTAACAGTGTGTGGATAGGAAAGCATCCTAGAATCTAAGTCCCCACGTCTCTTTTCTGGCCTCTCCATGGAGCGGCTGCTGACTCAGTCCTGCTCCAGGGAAGCCTTTACTCCACAATAGTCTGCAAGACTGAGACTGATGGCTGACACTGGCTTTTGAGGAATACTCATCAAAGGCCCTAAGATCTTAGAATCCACATGCTCACCCTTGCCAAATGCTATATGCCTGCCTGTTTTATCTGATGGGGAAAAAAGAGGAAGCCTTCCTCTAGCTCTCTACTGAAATCATAAAAGGATGAAAAACAAAAGATGAATTGTGTATCTGTCTGAACTCCAGGCAAGTTCTCTGCAGGATTGTCTTTAGTTTAGACGACTATAAGAGGACCCCACAGTAAGGAGCTTAATCTGACTTATGGAATTTGAGACCAAAAGGTAAGGAAAACCTCTGTACATCAACCTCTCCATGGGCTTCCATAATGTTTTAATAGAAGAGAGCATTTGATACATATATGCAGTTGGCAGTTTTGATTGTCTTCATAGGACATCGCTAGGGGCCCAAACAACCAATGACTCTCTTGCATGTGAAGATATACATGAAGATGATTGATATTACCATCCCAGAATGTGCTAGAACTCTAGTCTAATGAGATTTGGTTGCTTTGGAATTATTCGTTCAATTCTGTCTTAGCACCAATTTCACTGCAGTCTTTGCACCAACAACATGAATGATGTCACAGGAACCACACGAACCCTGGTCCCGTCACTTGACATCCCGGTCTCTCTCCCAAACGTAACCTTTTATGAGGCCAAGGAGATTATGACTGTCTTTTCAGTGTTGCACTGCCAGTATTTAACAGAATCTTTGTCACAAAAATAAATGCTCAGTAAACAGGTGGATAAGTGAAAAAATAAATTAATGGCCGAGGAGTCACCATTTTCTTATTTTCCTCAGGATCCTGGGAATGCTACTTAATCCCTCTTTTGCCAAATCTGGCTGTACTTCAGGACCACCTCAGGAGTTTTTTAAGAAATAGAGACTGGGGCTGAAGGGGTGGCTCTGTGGTTTGAGCACTTGCCTGCCCTGCGCAAGGACCTGGGTTCAAACTCCAGCACCACATACACAACTAAGTGTTGGAGCAGGAAAAACCAAATTAAAAACTAAAAAATAAAGTTGATTCTCTCTTTCTCTCTCTCTCACTCATTCTTCCACTCTCTCTTAAGGAAGAAACAAAGAAAGAAAGAAAGACTAGTCCTTCCATACAAGCATTCCAATAGTTTATAAAACTTCTATGAGTGATTGTGATATGGTGATAAATTTGAGAAGCAAGAGTTTAAGCTATCTGGCCTTAGTGTTCTCATCTAAAAACAATTGACCCTGCTGCCTCACAAGATCTTAAGATCAAATGCAATCATATTCAAAGTAGTCTAGCAAAGAAGGGACTGTGTATGACCATGCAAGGCAGGACAAGAATGGAGTGCAACCAAATAGGCCTGCCAGAAAGAACATATCATTTCACAACCCAAATGCTGCTCTGTGTCACATACATGACTCATCAGATGCTCAGACTGAAATAGTGTCTGAATACGTCCTGAACCAATCAACCCGTCACCTCCTCGTCTATAAATGTCTCACATCTCTCCTCTGCTAAACTTGGAAACAAAGCACCAATTTTACATAAAATATATGGGAAAGTTACTAGAAAGACCTAGCCTTTTGGAGAAAAGACCATTTATTTGTTCCTGACCGTATTTCTCCAACTGCCCTCATTGGTCACGATCCAGGAGATGTTCAGTCCATCCCCTGCAAGGTGGTGCTTTCAGGTTATCTTCAGCCTTGGAGCAACACGGTTGTTGAAGAAACCCCTGGATTCCATGAGTCCCCGTTATTGTTTCTGCGTGACCATTTCCCAGCACATTAGCTCCTAACCTAACTGGCCAATCTTCTTCCAAGAACTACCTGTGGGCTACAGGAGACCCTTAGGTAGAGTGCACCAAGAGCCAGAAGTGGGGTGCAGGAGAGTTGATGTCCCTCCCCTCTTCCCAGGGCAGCAGATAGCCAACCCCTGGGTAGTAGACAAGTAGGAAAACCAGGTGACCTCCTTGAGGCAGTATAAACTGCACAGTGTCAATTACACCCCAGAGCTCCCACGCGGTGATGCTGAGAATGAAACTGTGCCTGTAATTGCACCCTTGCTCGGCTTCTTCCTCCTTTTCTACTTCCCCTACTCTCCTTCTGGTTTCTTGCTTAAGAACTTCCTTGATAATCTTTTGTCCACAAATCTTCGTTTCAGGCTCTTCTTTATCACATCTTCTTCCTTAACTATAGGTATTATAGTTGAAAATAGACTTTTCATTTGCATTCATGATTCCTGCATGGCATGAGTGTCTATGTGTCCAAAATAGTTATGTCATCTTATTTCTTCTTTTGTGATCTCAAGTTCTTTGCCCGTTTAGCAATTCAGATTAGGCCCTTTTAGGTGTAATTTACAAACAGGAAAGTGAACAAATTTTAAGTATATAGTTCCACATATTTTTACATGTGTACACACACATGTAGTCAACTCCCAGATCAAGGTATAGAGCATTTCCAGCACCTGAAGGCTCCCTGTGCCTCCTCCCAGTTTAGCAGTAACCACTCCCAAGTAACCTCTTTTCTAATTGCTATCATTGTAGACAAGCTTAGCCTATTTTGCATTTTTCATAAATAGAAACATCCTACATGTGCTTTTTTGGGTCAAGAGTCTTTCATTTAACATTATGCTTGGAAAATTCATCCATGTTATATATACAGTTCATTCTTTTTCATTGCCATGTAACTTTCCATCGTGTAAGTATGCCACCACTTATCTACCCATTCCATGGAAGTTTGATTGTCTGTAACTTGGAGCTATTATGAATAAGGCAGGAGGGAACATTCTTCGCATGTCATTTGGCAGAGACAAGCACTAATTTCTGAAAGCATCCTCAGGATTAGAATTGCTGGATTACAGGTTGTATAGTTGTCTAGCTTTTGTCAATGCTGTAGCAAACACATTAACACTGTCATATTTGTATACATCTCCACCAAAATGATTATATACCTTTTTAATTATAGGTATCTTTTTCTCATGTTTTATTGCAGTATAATTTTCACATGTGAATTCATCCCTTTTATTTATTTATTTTTAAAGAATTAATTTTATTTAGGTTTTCATGTAGCTTTTGTTGCTCCGAAACTCTGTTGTGTATGTGGTGCTGGGGTTTGAACTCGTGTACTTGCGCATGCCAGGCAAGCGCTGTAACCTCTGAACCACCTCTCCAGCCCAATTCATCCTTTTTAAATGTAAAGTTTTAAGAATTTTGACAAAGATTACAATTGTTTAACCACCACCACAATCAAAATAAAGGACACTGCCATCCCCCATCTTCTATTATGCATAGAGGTGTTTACGGTTTTGCTGCATCATGTATGACTTACGTCCCATTTACTTCTCTATTTTTTAAAGAATTTTCCTGCTTATTCTTTCAGATAAACTCTAAAATTACTCTGCAAAATGTCCCCACAAATACCACTGCCTTCTTATCTAAAAGCACAGAGGTAAGAATTGCTCTTGAGTTGCACAGATCCTCTTAGGAATCCTGGTCACTTACATGCTGGATGACATCGGGCGAGCCGCTGTCCTCTCTTATAACCAGTTTCTTCTGTAACATGATCACTCTAATAGTACCTACATTGGATGGTTGCAAGAAATGGTGAAAACAGCCAGCGAACACTGGGGGCTTGCTACACGTAGGCACTGTTTTAAAGTACTTCGTAGTGACATTTAAATCTCACACTAATCCTGTAAAGTGTGTATTGTCTTTCTCCAGGTTTTATAGACGTAGAACCTAAAGCACAGAAAAGTGAAGTACATTGCTGGAGTCCTAGTCAGGCCAAGAGCCACATACTGGCTACTGCAGAGCTTTTCCGCTTCACTGATGGGAAGGTGACACAGGCAAAGCACAGGGCGCAGAGCCCAGAGACCAGCACGAAGGACGCAGATGTGCTGACTTTATTATCTTCATACATCTTCTTTATTTTCTCAATAAAGTTACATAATTGTCTTCATTTGGACCCTCACACTTCTTGTTAAAGCTACTCATAAATATTTTATGCCCTTTAGTTGTACTGTGAACGGGGCGTCTCTTTTTTCTCATTATGTTTCCTCAATGGTTATTTTGGGATGTAGCAAGTTATGGACTCATTTATACTGTATAGCTGAAAGAACTTCAGCAGCACCTCAGCACCATTTAAAATACCCGCCAAACAGCAAGCTCAGTTACAGTTGGTGCTCTTTTAGTATCAAATGAAGTTAGTAGCTAGGCAATGAGGAGCAAATGGAAATTAAAAATAGCATTTTAAATTCTTTTACCTTTGATCAAAGAAGAAAAAAAGATGTGGGGGGGGGTAGAAAGAAATAAGACAACTGAGAGCGGCACCCGGAAATTCATAATGCATTCTGCCTCCTTCCTCAAAAAAGTTATTCTCAAACTCCTTTTTTCATGTGATATTTTAAAATTACATTTACAGTTTAAATTGACTAAAATTCTTAATACGGTCTCACCACTTGGGGAATTCTTAGGTGAACAAATATTTCTTCCCATCTAGATCCTCACATGTTTCATTGTTCTTATTAACCTAATCCGGGAGAAAGTGGGGTTTTTTTTTGTTTGTTTTGTTTTGTTTTGTTTTTGTTTTTCTCTTAAATAGAAGTCAAACATTATACATGCTTACGGCAGTGTTCTTGAATTTATATTCAAATATTTTTATTTTTTATAGTAGATGTATTAGAACTTCTAAGGGCATTATAGTGCCAGTAAGGTAAGACTGTGTTAATATATCAGAATGACTGATCCACTATGGGTCAGGAGACTATCAAGAAAAAAAGAAAAAAAAATGCTACATTTAAAGTTTAAGAGCTGGGTGCCATGGTGCACACCTGTAATCTTAGCAATTCGGGAGGCCGAGGCAGGAGGATTGCCAGTTCAAAGGCAGCCTAAGCAACTTAGTGAGGCCCTGAGCAACTCAGCAAGACCCTGTCTCAAAATAAAAAATAAAAAGGGCTGGAGATGTGGCTCAGTGATTAAGTGCCCCTCAGTTCAATCCCTAGTACCAAAAATAAAAAATAAAAATAAAGTTTAAAGGTAGGTTAACTGAAGGAGGTTAATCAAAGGACCATTCACCAAAAGTGTGGCCAGGTGTAAGGACTGCAAGGAGTGGTACAGCACACCAGGATCACTGTCAATGAAATTGCCATCACAGACCGGAGGGAGGGGTGAAGAAGCTGGGGAAGGCCTGTGGGTAAAGCCATAGGATGAAGATCCCAAAAGGACAATCAGACCCAAAGACATCCCAATAAACCTAATAGGCTCTCAAAACTTAATACAGCACAAGGGAAAAAATGCTAATCATTTGTAGTCAATGGATACATGTCTCTTGACATTAATTAAATTAAGCACAAGAAAACTAACATACTAATCAAGACTTGGGGTTTATAAATGCAAAAATTAAGTAAAATTAGCTTACATAAAGAAAGAAAATGGCCCTTGATCACCACTGGGAAATTCAAGAGTGCAGTTGGCTTCATATGTAGCTTGATGTAGCTCAAATGTAAATGGAGAACCCTTAAACCCATTTTCTCTCTCTGGATGAGCAAACATGAAAACCCTCACATCCTCTCTCAGTCTCCTCATTCATTCCTCAAAAGAGCAGGAGAAGTGATCTGGGTCCTTAGATGCATTTGTGCAGAAGGGGCTAGAAGATTGACTCAGAAAACTATTAGTCATAGCTTGGCAGAAAGTCATCCAACTGGGGAATCCAAGAAAGGAACTGGCATATGGGCATGATTCAGCTCCTCTGGTGTCCTTCATTTTGTCTGATTAGATTGTTTGTCTTCTATTCAGATTTCCTGCCTTGAGCTAAGCACTCTGCAATGGAGAGCAAGGTCCAAAGACTCTGACCATGCCAGTGACTGGCTGTAAATCAGATGAATTAAAAGTAGAGTGTTAGTTCTTTTGGGTAATAATCAAAGCCATGAGCTCAATCAGTTTCTCAGTAATGAAACTTTTTTCCCTCCACTTACTCTACTTCTGCATCTCTCTAAATTTGTACTGAACTTAGAGGAAAAGAAGCATTATATTTTGGATTCCTAAAAAGCCCCTCAGCAGTTTTATCAGGATAGTTCTTAGTCTTTCCTTCTCTCAACAACATTTTCTTCTCTAAACTTCATTCTGAGATAGATTCTCCTCATTCGGGAGATGGAGATGGTAAAAGGAAGTTGTAGGTTTATAGGTGTTCTTGAAGTTCACAATTTCTGTGAAAATAGAATGACTCTTATGATAACTCTCTCAAAAATCATGAGAATTTTTTTTGGGGGGGGGGATTTTTCATTGGCTGAGCCAGGGTCATGTTTCTGTCTTTGGACAAGAATGGAGCACCCTGATTGGCCATGCTTAGATGACTTGAATACTCCAGTTGCTTGGAATGGGTCAAACTCACCTGAGCCATATGGAATAAGAATGGGGAAAGGGACTACACTCATGGGCAGTTTGAACTAATGACTTAGTCTCATTAGAAATACTTTAGTAAATGTTTTCTTTTTTTTTCCATATTAGAGATTGTCAACTTTGGCTACACATTAAGATTACCTGGGAGCACATCACCCAAGACCAATTAATTCCTGGGAATGAAGACCCAGGAATCAGCAGTTTAATAGTCCCAACATGTTACCAATGTACAGTCAAAGTTGACAAACACTATTTTATGTACAATATTATTTTTTAGTCTGGAGTCAATTAAGTATGACATGAGTCTTGTTCTGTAACTAGTTTATTTTTCATAGTAGGAAGACTAAGAGTAAAGGGAAACTCTATGAAAATGAAGTGAAACAACTTTTTAATCTGTCTGCATTTTTACACACACACACACACACACACACACACACACACACACACCTACCAGACAGAGCTAAATAGAAAAACTAAAAACCCATGGACAACACATGCAACCAAACTTGGTGAAACATATCCCCATTAACCATGAAATGAGAGCAGGTGATGGCTAACCACGGTGTCCATGCAGTGGGGACAAAGGGAATCAATTGGGAGTATGAAGGATGTGAGACAAAACAATCCACAAAGTGCAGATGCCTCTTGACTTAGGATAGTGTTACGTCTAGCTAAACTCATCCTAAGTTGAAGCTAGTGTAAATAGAAAGTGAATTTAATCCACCTACTGTACCTACCAGCATGACTTAACAACACTACCCACTGCAGGGCCTGAGATATTACCCTTTGGTTACATGGCTGGCTGGGAGCTGTGGTTCACTGCTCATTGGCATCACTAAACAGTAACATAGCACAGATTGCTAAGATCAAAATCCAAAGCATGATTTTGACTGATTGCATTCCGTTTTCTCACCAACATAAAGTGGAAAAATTGGGACTGGAGCGGTGGCTCAGCAGTTACGGCGCTTGCCTGGCATGCGCAAGTACACAAATTCAAACCTCAGCACCACGTGCACAACGAAGTCTCAGAACAACGAAAGCCATGTGAAAAACTAAATAAAAACTGATTTTCTCTCTCTCTCTCTCTCTCTCTCTGTCCCCCTCTTTTTAAAAAACATAAATAAATAAAATAAAGTGGAAAAATTGCAAGTCAAACCATCATAAGCTGAAGACTATCTGCGGTAGGTTTGAGAACAGCAGTTCTCTTCCAGAATAGGGTCCTCATCAGAGGAGAAACTCCTGAAAATGGAATCAAAGTGAGGTGGACAGGAACAATACAAAATGAAGGAAAGACAGGATCACACCAAAGTGGAAGTACAGGGTCAGGGACAATCACAAAATAGTCACCCCTGAAAAATGAAAATCAGACATTAAACCTTTAAAAATGGTTATCTCTGCACCAGACATAGTGGCTGTTATAAATGAAATCAAACACGTGGCCGGGTGTGGGTGAGCAAGGCAGAAATTTTACTTCGGCCGAAGGGCGAAAGCAAAATGCGCGCCTCTCTAGGAAGTGAGGGGTTCTTAAATGCTGACCTGACGCAATACTGCCCTTCGCCCTAATTGGAGGAGCTCAGGTCACAGTCTGCGCGATTGGCTGTGACTAGGTGGAGGCAGGTGCAAGAGGGAGTAGGCGGCGACTGGGAGATAATGGGGGTGGGGGTCGCCACACACGTGGTGAGGGTAGTAGGGATTCCATGTTCCCCGGAAGAAGATGGCCGGGTACCGGAAGGGGTCCTTGGAAGGAGGTGGGCAGACACAAGTGGGCGGACACAAGTGGAGGAGTTACAGTCTTCAGAAAGGGAGGGGGATAATGGAGGTAGTAGACTATACATCACAATCTTTCAAATTTGACAGAAAAGACATACATCTTACAGTGGCACATGCCTGTCATCCCAGCAACTGGGGAGGCTGAGGCAGGAGAATCACAAGTTCAAAGTCAGCCTCAGTAACATAAAAAATTAAAAAAGGGCTGGGGATGTGACTCAGTGGGTAAGTACCTCTGGGTTCAGTCCCCAGTACCAAAACAGAAAAAAACAATGATTATCTCTGGCAGTAAAATTTCTGAGAATTTTTCACTCCACCTTTATATGCCTTTTCTTATTTAATACTTTTTTCCCAGCGAGCACATATTGCTAGAGCTTTGAACAGGTATTTTGTAATATACAACATCTGCATGTTATATATGTATATATAACATACATGTTAAAAAGGACATAGGTGTTTAATAGTTTAAAACAATATTCTAAAATGTGAGTGTATGAACTCTTCCATACCCAGAATGCAGTGCAGGTAGGACCCATTTGTACATCACCAAAGTCAACCCCTAAATATCTTGTGAACCCAAACCCAAGCCAGATAATTGCTGGGTAGATTCCAGGCAGCTGGGGGCAGGGCATCAGGCAGCCCGTGTGCTCCGGAAAAGAACACCAATCACATGCTGGCAGATGGGCCTCGAATTCACGGGATGATCAATGGAGTCACCAGCCAACCTCCAAGGGATGAGACCTCCCCTCAAACTTCCTCTGTCCATCCCAGACTATAAAGTCACTGCCCAGTCAGGGTCACATGCCACTTCCCCTGCCCGCCTTCACTCTGGTGGGCAGGTGAATCTGGCCAGAAAGCCACAATCCCAATAAAAAGGTTTTGCTCAGCCTTTTAGGCTTGAGTCCGTTTCAAACATCCACTCTGAACATTTGGTGGCGAACACCTGTATTTCCTGATTTTTTGCAATAATCAATAAGGAAGTAGGGCCTTTTAAGAAAAACTATATGAAGATAGATTACAGACACTAAAATTACACCACACAATGCTAATTCTACAGTGTCAGAAAGTTTTAATCAGTTTTTTAAATCAACCTGAAAAGTCAAGTAAGCATCAGGAGAAGAAGAGAAAAAAAAAGTAAAAATTTTTGAGAACCTGAATGAGAGAATACTGCAGTGTTGGACTAACAGTTTCAAGAATTGCCTGAATAAGCACCTCTAAAATCAGGTCTTAAACTCTCTTTTGCTCTTGATTGACACACGAGATACTTCATGAAGGTATATAATTTCCCACTCTCCATGTGTGATTTTTGCTTTCTTCATCCCTCAAACCAAAATGTCAGAATTCAGGTGAGAGAATCTCGAGTCCCATGTATTTAGAAAGAACAAAAGAAAATCTGGAAAACTGCAGTATGACCATTATTCATAACTATGCAGTGATTAAGGCTTTCCCATCAGAATGGTTCTATGTTTGAATGGTGATCAGAGCGTTTCTGCCTTCTGTGTCCCTAGGCAAACTACACCTGTAAGCCTCA
This sequence comes from Aplodontia rufa, assembly GCA_004027875.1. NCBI lineage: Eukaryota > Metazoa > Chordata > Mammalia > Rodentia > Aplodontiidae > Aplodontia > Aplodontia rufa. The sequence continues at coordinate 30,721 of PVKS010007850.1, read as the reverse complement.
TTTTCTCCATCTGTAAAATGGGTTTAATAATTGTACCCTTGCTGTCATGATAATAAAATGAAATCAAGAATGTAGGACAATGCCAACAAAATGCAGGCTAATAATAATTTACTAGTACCACAATCTCTGTGGACAGCAATACTCTTGTGCGAAGAAAAAAAAATGCCATTGAAAAAACCTATATAAATAGCCTTAAGTTTCATTCTTAGTAAAACTGTTTATTAATATGTTTCCTTCATTTAGTATTCAGGTTAAAGTATTATTTACCATTCATTTTTAAAACTGTATATTACCACATAAAAATTTTTTGGTAATTAGAAAAGGTATTAGGTTTCTCCTTTTAATTTACCTTTGTTTACATATTGGTTTAAGTTACAAAGAACTTCTGAAACAGAGGGTGATTTTAAAACCAAAGCAGGGCTCTATTGGGTGGGTGCCTGTCCAGACAGCTCATCTTACACTTCTGAGCTCTGGCATGGCCAGGGCAGGCTTGGGAAGGACAAGCCTGGACGTTCTCCCAGCCTGTGGGGCGGGAGCTGTGCATGTGATATCAGACACTGGACAGCTGATTGCAGAAAGGCCAAAAGAGTTCATCTGAATTCTTGTGTTTTGAGTTGTTCAAGCATCCGCCATGCACTTGGTAAACAGGCCACCTGCAATTTTAGTCCCTGGCGTCAGCAGAGTGCAGCAGCCACCTGGCTTCCTGCACATGGTTGCAAATGACCGGGTTTGAGTGATGTCTCACTGAGGTGACGCCATTGACTGTTAGGCTAGGTGTTTGTGCAGACAAAGACTTGGAACCTGTTTTGCCTGGCACGATTTTCGAGTCTGCAATCTTTCCAGTCATTTTTTGTCTACAAGCTGTTGGCTCTGAGAATTATTTACATTTTAATTAGGAGCGTTCAACACCCTTCTACAAAGAGAGTCAATCGGCTTATTTACTTCCTACTGGCAGGCTTCTGAGGAAATAGCTTAGGCAGGTTTGCTGCACCACTGAACCAAAATAAAGTTACTTGCAGAAGAGGAAAACCGTGTCCTCAGTTACCAGCTTTGCGTCTCCTCTGCTAGAGCTGCTCGTGGGGACCTGAGAAGGGCTGCTCTATGTATCCATCAGACTACTGCCTAATTCATTTTCTCTCCCTTTTCTCTAGCAAACTTTTTAAACATGTGTATGTGTGTATCACTCATTTATTGAGCTTAGCTAGGGAGTGAGCTTGTTCTGTGTATCTTCTCAGATAAGTTTATCACTTTAATTATTTAACCTTTTCCTTGTTTATGAAAAAATATCATTCACCCTCATCCGCTTCCTAAAACAGTCACAAGCAAACTTCCCTTGACGACACACAGCCGTCGTTGCGGATTAGTCACTGAGCTCTAAGTACTCTGGCACCCACAGAGGACTACAGAGTGGGAGGACTTGTTTGCCTCAACATTAAATAATCCCCCACTGCCACATTTTGTGCCCTAGTTTCTGTCTTCGTGTCTCCTCCTTCCCCTACTGGCTCCCCGTCTGTTTCTCTCTTTCTCACTTGCTATTTCTAATCTGCCATGGACAAGGAAATCGGATAAGCCTATTTCCTAGAGCTGGGAAATCAGACAAGCCTGTTTCCTAGAACTAAATGCCTGATGTAATATTTCATGAGCAAAGCGCATAAACTTCACTGCATGCTTGGCTCTTAGCATTGTTTTGGCTGCAAATAACTGAAAAACCTTGACTCTCCGTGGTTCAAGTGCCATCTAGGTATGGTACTTCCAGTTCCGTTTCAGTCCGGGGTGATTCTCCTGGCTCTGTATTCTTTTGTGGTTGACTTCATTCCCTAGCTGGTGGCAATGGCCTGCAGTGGCTGCAGAGGCACACCCAGATGCATCAGCGTTCCCAGGAAGGAGCAGGATCAACAACTTGTGCGTTTTTCTTTGAGGCTTTCCAGCTGATTCCCCACAAGGGACCCAGAATTGCCCTTTCCTAAGCCACTTATCAAGTAGGGGTACAGAATTCTCATGATTGACTTAGACTAATGCTCTTGGGGAAAAGGAGAGGAAAGGGGGAGACTGGGAAGAAATAGTGCGCACTAGAAATGGAAGTCGTCTGTTTCCAATTTTTTAAAAATAACATTTCTAGATTTGACTCTGTGTCTATAATTAGTTCAGATCTGGAACAGATCACTTTTAGAAAAGTGAAGTATTAAGATAAAATCATATGGTAACCAGGGACACTTAGTGAAAATCTAAGTTTGGCAAGAATATGTAAGTGGAGACAAAAGTTTGGTGTTGATTTTATGCATATTACAGGACTTGAATGATTGGACATTTGTGAATCATTTCAGGGAAATGCTCAGAGGAAGGGCTGTTGAGTGCAAGAGGTGACTGTGGCTTTTTATAAAGGCCAGATACTCTTTAAAATGCTGCAGTCAGGGTATCAAGCGGCAGGAATGTCTTAGCAACCAACATTTTCTTCTTGGAGCACATTAGGAATGAGTTTAAGTGAGATTATAATGTGCTCTTTGCTTAGATTAGAACCAGGTGGAAAGTCTCCCTCAGTCAGAGCAGGAAGTCCCTCCCTCCCCAGGCTCTTTACACACAAATGTACTAACTGGTCACAGAAAGCAAGCATGGGGGAAGGACTTATTCTTGTTCCAGTTTCCACTTGACCAAACTTCTGTCATAACCACACTCCTGCTCCTATATTTATCTACTGTGCAGAAAAAAAAAATGTATTGCTGAATGTGGAGGAACCCATCATATTGTATGTGGGCACATTCCAGAAGGTGGACTGGTCCCAAGACTGAGGAAATCATCCTTTTTGCTTCACATTTCAGGACTTTTATGAATCATCAGCACATCAGGCTCTGACTGGAAATGCCAAGATGTTTCACATTTCATAAACTACAGCAGATAATTTGGCTGAAAATAATTTTGTCAAATGAAATTTCACCAAATACAATTTGACCCAATGTAAAAGTATGTATAATTTAAAATTTAGTTTAAAACTGATTTGGTCAACAGAATAATTGGTACAAATAATACTTACATGAAGTGAGTAAACACAGTCAGGGATAGTGTTGATAACCTTGGTGTATTTATATTACAAGGTAGCTTTCAGCTCACTGTACATTTTAAGCATTTTTGTTTCATTATTAATTACTTTTTTGCCAATTACTTATGCTCTTCATTTCTTACATTTCTGAAAACTTAGAAAAAGAATTGTACAGCAACAATATATATTTGGAACAACCTAAGTAATCAACAAGTGGATTCACTAAAACAAACTAAATATTAATATGGGAACCTATTAAAATAATATTTCTATAGATTTTCTAAGCTTTATTTATTATTAATTTTTTAAAATTTTCCCTTAGTGGGGCTGGAGCGGTGGCTCGGTGGTTACAGCGCTTGCCTGGCATGCGCAAGTACACGGGTTCAAACCTCAGCAACCCACGTACACAGCTAAGTGTCAGAGCAACGAAAGCCACATGAAAAACTCAATAAAAATTGATTCTCTGTCTCTGTCTCTCTCTCTCTCTCTCTCTCACTGTCCTTCTCTTTAAAAAAAAAAAATTTCCCTTAGTATAAAAGTAAAATTTTGTAACATAAAAATAAAAAATGTAAATACACAAAAATAAAAGAACATTATAAATCATCTATTCAGTTGAAATGTTGTTTTCTCCCAGGTCTTTTCAATGTGCATACATGTATACACATGCATATATACACACACATACACACACACCCACATAGACCCACAGATAAACACATACACATCTGATCCTTGCAAAATAGAGTCACACCGTAACAATGCTTCATGACCTCCTATGTAAACTCTACATACAAGGCATTAACTATTAGACCTTTGGATAATTTCAACAAACATCCTATTGGTCAGAAACAAATTAAGATTTATTGGACTGGAGTGGTTTCTCAGTGGTTAGAGCACTTGCCTGGCATGTGCAAGGACCCAACTGTTGGAGAAACAAGAATCAGACGAAAAATAAATAAATAAATGTGCAAGGACCCAACTTGTTGGAGAAACAAGAATCAGACGAAAAATAAATACAAATTGATTTTCTCTCCCTTTTGCTTTCTCTTTAAGAAAAGATTTACTATAGATACAAATAGTAGGAAAATTGAGATGTGAACAAAATGGTTAAAGCCATATAGAGGGTTATAATTCAAACTCACAATTAATACTAATAAAGAATATTTTTTAAATTCTGTTTCCATCAGTTCAGAATTTTAGCCAGATTATCCTATTGCTGTTTTCCTTGGACCATGTTCTTTGGTTCCTATTTGCTAGTGGACAATTTACTTTTGAGCAAATCAATGGAAGATTCAGAGTCAGTTCAGTTTTGAGCTAGGTCATTCTGCCAGTGTCACCTGCCTGAGATGTCACCACAGTCATTTCCAACCCACTTGTTCTGAGGCATCCAACATCTGGGTGTTCAAAGGAGAGACATACTGTGGGCCTTTTTTGCAAGGAAGAATTTCAGATGACCTTCACAAATATATTCAACAGAGCAAAATAAAAAATAAGGGAAGCTGGGTGAAGCATACACAGGAACTCTATTCTATATGTGCAATTTTTTTGTTAAGTCAAAAATCAGTTCAAATTCTAAGTTCAAAAAGCATGGCCTAGATTACAAACAAATTTGAGAGAAATTTTCCCTGAATTAAGAGGAATCAAACTACAGAGAGAGAGAGAGAGATGAGACTAATGAGAATTGGTAAGCACAGTAGCGCAACTTCTAGGGTTTACAGTTACTGTAGTTGGGTTGTGCGAAGATAAAACATGATTATTTAAACAACCACATTATGTCTTTAAAAAAGAAAGAAAGAAAAGGAGAGAAGAAAGAAGGAAAAAAGTCTTCTTGCACTTGAATCTTAGAAGTTTTTCCATGGGTTTTCCCAGCATGAAGCTAGAGTGGTATAGGGTTGAACACACCCAACAGCACACTAACTCTAAATAAAACAGTGACCTGTAGAAACATCTCGGATGTTAAGACCCTATTTTGATAGGCAGCTGAATCAAAACACTTAGATTTTTGTAGTCATTAGAGGCATTTAAAAAATGCTTTAGACGATTTTCTCTTTAAAAGAAGAAAATAAACCTAATTGTGGGGAGGAGTGGAGTAAAGAATGTTTAAGAAAATATTAAACTCTCTGCCTTGTCAAGAAGGCTTTAAAAAATTAAATACTAGGAAAGCTGGGTGCGGTAGCACATGCCTGTAATCCCAGCAGCTCAGGTGGCTGAGGCAGAAGGATCCCAAGTTCAAAGCCAGCCTTAACAACTTGATGAGACCCTGAGTAATTCAGTGAGAACCTGTCTCAAAAAAAAAAAAAAAAAAAAAAAAAAGGCCTGGGGATGTGACTCAGTGATTAAGTGTTGCTGGGTTCAATCCCTGGTACCAAAAAAAAAAAAAACCAAAAACAAATTAAATATGAGTGAAGACAGGCAGAGGTGATATATCAAGATTTCACAGCCGTTAACCAGGGCTGAAAAGCAGGCTGGAGCTGGATAAATTTTAAAAAAAAACAACTGGAGACAGACCGTACACACTTCATGACATGGCATGTGACACTCGTGTTGGCCAACACCACCTGTACTATTTATCGGTTGCCTTCTTCATCTCAGTCTGTTGAAAAGTGGAGGGGAGGCCCAGCATTCCCAAACAAAATCAGAAAACAGGAGCAACTACTTCGGAAGCTTGTCTGTTTTCCTCCTGTTTTTATCTTTCTCCTCCCTCAATTTAAAAGGACTACGCTTCCATGCGAACAGCCCTGTGTGGCTGAGGTCCAGCCATATCTAGGGGAATGGTGCTTAGAATAGTCTAGAGCCCAGGAACAAAGGTAAATCCCCAAGAGAGCTGAACCCAGGGAACTGCAACCAGGAAGATTCCATGATTCCACTCTCAGGACTTCCCCTGGTGACAGAGGCTAGGGGAGGGGTCCAATCCCACTTCAGACACAGAACTTTCTCCTGCCTTTTCCCCACAAGAGATCGAATCCCCACTCGGCCTTATTTACTCCCCCTCTAGTGTGAAGAAGGTTATAAACCAGAATTGGCCCTCCATGAGTCTGCGAGAAGGCAATCCTAGAGGGTGTGGGAATTGGGAGTGGTGGGCAATTGCGTAAGGATCCAAGTTTCCCGTTGAAAATCCTAGGACTGCCAGGACTGTCTTGTCACCTGGGCACAGATCTCCTAGCCAAGTTACCTCCTTCTGTCCTCATCCCTTTTTCTTATCTTCCCTCAGCCCCAAGGTGCCGGGCATGCAGCAACCATTCACAGCAATCTCTTCTGCAGTCAGCTCCTGCCCATCCTTGGGGCTCTTCTTACCCTCCTCCCCATCCCAAGCGTGGTGAGACTCTTCCCATCCTGGATTGGGCCTCTGTGAACTTGGTCCTGGTTCTTTTGAGAGTGGTTGGTATATTTCTCAATAGAAAGTGAACCCAAAATCCTCAGTGTGAACCTGGGCAAGTGAGGAGGGGGTGGAAATCCTACAAGCTGCTGATCACAGATCATCATGCCTGCTCCTATTATAATAGAGAAGCAGATAAAGAAAGTAAGGTTCCCAGTGACTTGTTCCAGAGCACTCATTTATTTGTTGCCAAAGTCAATAGAAACCCGCTCATACAAATATCATCCAATTAGTGTTGCTGTTTCCACCATGCCAAATGGAGAAAGAAAACTGTGATGGTCTTTCCAGAAATGCCCATGCTAACAGGAGTGTGAGAAAGACATTAGAAAAACTTTCCACTGATATTTTTACAAGGAAGCTAACAAAGTCCAGGTTGTTTTTTGTTTCTGTTTTCAAAAAACTTGCCTTTTCCACGTAAAATAATATTAATGCAGGACATATCATTACAGGGAAAAAATCTTATAGTTATTATTCAAAAGCTTGAAATATCAATTATATATTTTTACAGCAACAATTTTTTAAAAGAATTCAAAATTTCCTCTAGTTCTGCCTTCCTCTCTGGATTTAGTCATTGTTTTCAATAATCACGGTCAACTGAAAATGTCCTTTCTATATCTATCAAGTTGTGCAAAGGTTTTTTTAGGGGAAAAAAAGTTTTTCTATTTTAAAACTGAATCACAACACTTATGTATAGATATCAGTCTCTAGAAGATCTATTTTAAGCAGTGCACAAAATGGTTCTTAAAATAAGTCATTTCATCCCAGTTGCCTCCCTTGCTTAACAAAGTATTGATGCCAATCAAGTCATTTGATTATTCAGTCCAAGTAAACAAATGTGTGGAACCTGTCCATTCCTGCACAGGACACAAAGATGCTGTGCTCACAGTGCTCGCCTTGGAAAGAAGAGGGGTGGATGAGATAGAGACAGGACAACTGCCAGAAGATGGAGGTAGAGTTAGGATGGACCAGCAGAGTGCAAAGGCCTATGGAGATTCAAAAAGAGGAGGAAACACAAATACTGTTGAAAAAAAATTTTTAACCTACAATAAACCCGGGATTTAGCAAAGACAGCTATAGAGGTAGACAGTTGGGATTTGCCTTGAAGTCTGAAAGGGATTGAAAAGAAACCTCCCCTGAGCTATAATACAATACACTCGGAAACATTAAGTATTTAAAACAATGATTTGTAAAAGATTGTGTAAATTTTTTAAATTTCACTCATTCCAAAAATACCTCTTTTTCCTACTGTGGTGAAATTCAAGTGACTCCAGGTTCCCCAGCCCCAGCATTTGTGGCAATCTTCTAATATAAAAACAGAAAGGTCATCATCCCACTAGCCTGCCGACCTTTGCTTCTGTGTCATGGATACTTCTTCCCCTCTCCAACAACCCACATCGGACCTTTGCTTGTGCTTATACTAAGGATGGAGTTACTGCTGGCATAATTCACTCATTCAGCAGTGAGCAGCTGCTCTGTTCTGGGCCTCAGCAGGTACTTGTAATAGAAAGGTGAATATAAGTCATCAGGGAAATGCAAATCAAAATCACAATAAGATCACCTCACAACTGTCCAGGTGGCTACTATTTAAAAAAAAAAAAAAAGACAAGTGTTGGCAAAGATATGGAAAAACTAGAATTCACTACTGGTGGAAATGTATAATGGTGTAGCTGCTATGAAAAACATTCTGGAGAGTTCTCCAAAAGATTAAAAATAGAATTATCATATGATTCAAGCAATCCCTCTTCTGTGTATGTATCCAAACAATTGAAATCAGGATCTTAAAGAGATATCTGCACTCCCATGAGTTCATTATAGCATTATTTGTAATGATCAAAATATAGAAATAACCTAAATTTCTATTAGTAGATGAATGGATAAAGAAAACATGGTATATAAACACAATGGAATATTACTCTGCATTAAAAAGAAGAAAATCTTGGGGTTGAGGATTTAGCTCAGTGGCAGAGCACTTGTCTAGCACACACAAGGCCCTGAGTTTGGTCTTCAGCCCTAAAATTTAAAAATTAAAAAAAAAGGAAATCTTACTATTTGTGACAACAGTGATGGACCTGAAAAACTTTATGCAAAGTGAAATAACCCAGTGACCGAAGGACAAATACCACATGATTCCATTTATATGAAGTCTCTAAAATAGTCAAGCTCAGAAACAGAAAGGAGAATGTTTGTTGCCCAGGGCTAGGGGGAGTGGAAATGGGGAGTTACTGTTCACTGGGTATGAAATTTCAGTTATGCAAGATAAATAAGTTATGAAGATTTCATGTATAACAGAGCTCATTGGTTAACAAAATGCGCCATGCACTTAAAAATTTGTAAGAAGGGTTGACCTCATGTTAAGTGCTCTTACCTCAATAAAAAAAATATTAAACAAACAAAAAAAGGTCAAATACTTTTTCAAGAAATCAAGTACACACAAAGGAATCAAATGACATGAAAATGAAAAAGTAACTGAAGCATCAGGGTCCGAGTATGAGAGCACCTGGTCAGAATAGTCTCTAGAGATTTTTTTGGAAGCAAATTAAGCCTCCCAGATGAGACTTTCAGGCAAATTGTTTTCTAAGTACTCCAAATTAGAACAGTGTGAATATTATAATTTTTGCCAGTTTGATAGGCAAAAAAAAAAATAGTATATTGTTTTCTCCCTGGGGCTGGAAGAACATCACAGACTCCTCGCCAAAATTCCTGCTCTTCCAACTCCTGGCTGGTCCCTGCTTGGGAAGTGCCACGTTATATTTGGCTGCTGTGGAGCAAGCTCCAGGATAAGACCAAGTTAAATATCAGATCCCTTCGGGCTTCCTATTCTATTTTTGGTCGGAAGAGAGGACATATCTTTTGGAAGGGAGAGATCAGTGGTGGAAACGATCTCATCCTTTAAGGTAATATGTGTTCTTTCAAACAAGGCACCTCTGTCTCCTGGGATCACGACAGTATCATTCCTGTGGACAGTACGGCTCCTGCAGCATGCAGGTGATGGCAGGAGCACACACCCCTCCAAGAAACACCATCCCCTCACAGAGCCAGCTGCATGGCAGGAAGAATGGTAGGCACAGGCACAACTGTGAATAAGTGATGGACGCCTCTGTAGACTATGTGACCAGAGTATGCCCACAGCTGGAGAAAACTCTGGCAATGCACCTTTGGATTTGTTACCCCTGCAACACCTAGCCAGTTTCCTTAACTACTCATAAAATAATGTGGCTTGGCGACATGTAGCCCCTTTGGGATGCATAATCAGAAGACCAAGACAACCTGCAGCTAAGTACAATGAAACAAAGTCTGTATCTCTTGTGCTGTTTTGTAAAAGGGTTGCAGAGGTGTAATTAACATACTATAAAATTTACCCATTTTAAAATATATGACTTCATGATTTTTAATAAATTTGTAATTATGAAAAATTCCATCACCACCAAAAGTTACCTTGTGCTCATTTGTAGTCAACTCCTGTTCCTATCCCTAGCCCCCAAACAATCTCTACTCTGCTTTTTGTCTATTACAGATTTGCCTTTCCTGGGCATTTTACATAAATAGAATCATACAATATGCAGTTTTTGCGTGTCTGGCTTCTTTCAATTAGCATAATGTTATTGAGGCTCTTCAACATTGTAGCATGTATCCAAACTTCTTTAATTTGTATTGCTGCAGAATATTTCATCGTATGGTGTGTGAGTCAGCTTTGCATCACCGTGACCAAAATACCCAACAAGAATAATTTATTTTTTTATTTTTAAAGAGAGAGAGGGACAGTGAGAGAGAGAGAGAATTGATTTTTAGTTTTTCATGTGGCTTTTGTTGCTCTGAGACGCCATTGTGTATGTGGTGCTGGGGTTTGAACTCACATACTTGCGCATGCCAGGGCAAGCGCTGTAACTACCAAGCCTCCGCTCCAGCCCCCCAACAAAAACAACTTAGAGGGGGTGCTAGACTGGTGGCTCGGTGGTTACAGTGCTTGCCTGGCATGTGTGAGGACCCAGGTATAAACCCCAGCACCATATACACAACAGAGTGTCGGAGCAAGGAAAGCTACATGGAAAACTAAATAAAATTGATTCTTTCTCTGTCTCTCTCACCGTCCCTCTTTCTCTTTAAGAAGAAAAGAAAGAACAATTTCAAGGGTGGAGTATTTGTGACTCAAAGTCTCAGAGGTCTCAGTTCAAAGACAGCAGAATCCATTGCTTTGGGCATAAGGTGAGGGAAGACATCACTCAAGAACAGGGCAGAGCAAAGTGGCTCACCTCAGGTTGGCTAGGAAGCAAAGAAAAGAGAGGGGAGAAGGTGCCCTCAGGGAAAATGAACACTTCTAGGACATGTCCCCAGTGGCCTGCCTCCTGCAGCCGTATCCCACCTGTCCACAGTTATCACCCCATCAGTCCACTCAAACTAGGATGAACTGATACGGTTACAGCTCTCACAGTCCAGTCATTTCACCTCTGAACATTCCTGCATTGCCACAGGAGCCTGGGGGTACACCTCATCTCCAAACCACAACCTATGGATAGACCACATTCTGGTTTTTCCATCCACCTGTTGATAGACATTTGAACCATTTTCATTTGGTAGCTATCATAAACAAGCCTGCCATGAACTTAATTATACATGTCTTTATATGAACATTTTCATTTCTTTGGGGTAGAGTAAATATGTAGGAGTAGAATTGCTAGGTCACATGGCAAGTTTAACTTTTTAGAAACTGCCAAATATTTCCCAATATGGTTGTGCCGTTTCACAATCCCACCAGCAATATATGAGGGCTCCAGTTTCTCTATATCCTCAATTCTCTTTTCTACTATAGGCTTTTTAGTGAGTTTTGTTTAAAAGACTCAAGTTCTTCCTACCCCTGGAGATCCAGAATCCAGGATGGCAAAGATTTGAGGCATCCCCAGCTCAGACTTTAAAGGTTGTGGTCATTTGGGGATGAGCATGATTGTGGAAGACAGTCAACCACATGCTTGCTGCTATAAGGAGGAGGCAGTAGAACAAAGCCAGGCACCTACCTCTAACGTCCATCTAAGGCAGGAAAAACAGTTTTTCTAAGAACTGCAAGTTTCCTATAGATTAGAAATTATTTAAACTCACCCATACAATGAGTATTTATGAACACCTGTCTTGAGGAAACAAAGGTATTTTTATATGCTATGGAAGTAAAATTTAATTTAACCAATATGTTTTGACAATGTTAGAAATGGAGTAAAACAAAATCTCTGATGCAAGTTTAAAATCTGCTCACTCAGGGCTGGAGTGGTGGCTTGTTGGTTGTGGCGCTTGCCTGGTGTGTGTGAGGATGTGAGTTGAAACCCCAGCACCACTTGCACAACCAAGTGTCAGAGCAACGAAAGTCACATGAAAAATAAATAAAATTGATTCTTTCTCTCTCTCTCTCTCTCTCTCTGTCTCCCTCCCTCCCCCTATCTCTCTCACTGTCCCCTCTCTCTTTAAAAAAAAAAAAAATGTACTCACTCCAGTGTACAGACAAGGGGAAAGGAGATAAGTTAAGGAGGGATGGTACCATTACCTATTTGATAATTGCCCAGTCACTTAGCACATTCCTAAGAAGTGAATGTGTGGTGTAAAAGGGTATAAAGTTGAGCAAATTCTTGGGAAAAGAATTAATTTGGGGTTAATGATTATAACTTCAATCATCCTGATACATTGCTAATTCTGAGAGTCTTGAACTTGGCTCGTATTAGTAGCCCTTTAAGAAACTTCTGAATTGAACCCTTCATGATTCTTGGCCCATGACCATAATGCTATTTCAGGGTTTGTCAACATCTTACACAGTTTGTTGGGGAGGCCTAAGACAAGGTGAACCTGGAAAGTGAGAGACGGTTTTGTGAATACATACCATGGGTTTGTCTTGTACAGAGTAGGAGCGGATTCCACTGCCTCCCTGTTCCTGACAGAGTAGCCTTTTTCACTGACTCTGAGCTGCAACCCCATGATAAAAGGGAGCCCTCTGACATCCATTCAGGTCCCCAACTCCATGCTCAGTGTGATCCACAAACGGCAAGCATCAGGCCTTCTTCTCCTCATCCACCTAGAAGCCTCTACCAGCGCAGCCCAGCTGTGCCAACCCTCCAGCGAGGCATTCTTGGTGATCTCCTTTGAGCTTAAGGAAGGGTTCTGAGAGTTACCTTGGGAAGCAGCCGCAACAAGCACCACAAAAGACCAAATAGATCAAGCAGAAAAAAAGAATACATATAGTAAGACTTTTTCTTGCTAGAAAAATGATAGCAATAGAATGCCCTGAATTTGACACAGCAGCTAACGTTTACTGTGGAAGGTGGTCATGGGAGTTAAGCTCACAGTTCTGTAAAATGGATAAAACAGCTTCACAAATAACTATGATAAAAGACTAAAAATGGTCAAGGCCCAAAGTACAAACCAAGAGGTTTTTCCAGGAAAGCTGAGGCTGAGCACACGGCAGGTGCAGGCTGCAGGGTGCATGTTCAAGACGCATGCAGTTTGGGGGTCCTGTTGAGTCACAACAAGGACATAAAAATCATAGTATATTTAAAATGTTTCCACTAAATATATTACTCCTTTTAAGACACATGCACGCAAAACACAATGCCATACAATCACACTATTCATAAAAGCATTATAGAAATCACTGAAATATCAACTCACTGTTCACTACAGAGGATGTGGTAGAAATTATAAGTTGTCTGAAAAATATCTTTGACAACTGTTAGTGAATTTCATAGACTATTAAATCTCTCTGGGAAGTTAAGTACAAACTTAGGGATCATCACGAGAGGAAAGGCCTCAGAGTTGGATTTATAATGATAGCTTCATGATTTCTGTTACAATTTGGATATGAGGTGTCCCTCAGAAGCTCATGATTAGATTATGGGAGCTGTAACCTAAGCAGTAGATGAATCTGTTTGCTAAATCAACAATTGAAAGGACTACTGTGCTGGGTTTTAACTGTAGGCAGGTGAGCAGGGATAGAGTAAGTAGATCATTGGGGTGTACCCTTGGGGATTATATATTGACCCCTATCCTGGCTCCTCCCTCTCTCTTCTTCTACGCTGCCTCTGAGATTTCCTCAGCCGTACCCTTCTGCCACAATGTTCAGCCTCACTTGGGTCCAGAGCAATGGAGTCGGCCAAACATGGACTAAAACTCTGAAACCATGAAGCAAAATAAAATTTCCATGCTCTGAGATGTTCTTGTCAGATATTTTGGTCGCAGCAACCAAAACCTAACACAGCTTCCAAGCAGGACCATGACTATCATATACAGAAAGGAGCATTTACCCAGCAAAACTGGGAATTTTTAATTTTGCATAGGAGAATGCCTCTCATAAAGGAAGTTTATCTCCTTCAAAGCCATAAACAATCTTACCTATATTCAATGGGAAATTTTCCAGTCTTTTGTTACAAATTTTTGAAAATAATATCACCTGTTGACAATTCATATTTGAAAATACCATCACCTACAGTTGAGATATTATTATCTGACAGTGTAATTGACAGCAGAGTGTTGCCCTCTTCGGTTCTCCTGTCGCCCTCTCAGAGCTGGAGGTGCTTCCTGCTGTGGTCAGCACATCTGCTTCTACCAGCTTAGCTCTTTGCTGGTTGCCAGTTACTCTGCACACAGGTCTACTGCAGTGTGGGGGAATCAGATAAGCAGCTTGTTTACGTTTGTTATGAAGAGTGTGTGAAGTAAGAGGGCCTGGCCACATCCAACTCAAATGGGGCTTTGTAACCTGCCTTTTTCTCAGGCAGCAGACTTGGGCAATGTTTTGGAGCTTTGTTGTTGCTGGAAATCTGACGTCTACATGAGGAGTTGGTATACTAACTGTTATGAATTGAATTGCATCTCCTCCTTCACCAATTGTATATGGAGTCCTAACCCTCAGGATCTCAGAATATGACTATATTGCAAAATAGGGTCTTTAAAGAGGTAAATGAACTAAAGTGAGTCACTAGGGTGGGCCCCAATCCAGTATGACTAGTGTTCTTTTAAGAAGAGATTAGGACACAGACACAGAGGGAAGGCCATATAAAGGCCTGGGAGGAAGGTGGCCCTCAACAAGCCGAGAAGAGAGGCCTCAGAAGAAACCAATCCTGATCATAGCCTCATCTTGGACTCTAGCCTTCACAATTGTGACAAAATAAATTTCTGTTGTTTAAGCCACCCAGTCTGTGGCCTTTGTTGACATCCCTAGCAGACTACTACAGTGCCCAAGCAGCTTTTGCTGTGGTGTGGTGTCCTGATACCACCTTGGGCCTGGAGTAGAGAAAAGTCTACTCACAGGCTGCCCTAAATGCCCACAGCTCAGACAACTCTTTCATTTAACTGGTTGGTAATTATGCTAACACTAAGGTTCTCTAGGTATGGAGCTATCAACTCATCAAAGAGAAAGGAAGAGATCACTGGACTTGGCAAATAGATGAGCTTCCATGTATGCAAGAAAAATGAAAAATTTAAGGGAAATAAGTGTTTCATCTCTGGGACGATGGATTCAGAGCTATTAGTTAAAAATCTAAGAAAAGAACCAGGAGTCACTGTAAACTCCTTGCTAATAACCTCAGTCTAATTAGCTGCTGAGATTTAAAAAAAAAAAAAAAGGCATAAGGTGGGGATTTCAGCACATAAAAAAAGTTTTATAGCTTTAAAGTAAATCATTAGAGTATTCTTGGACAAAAACCACAGTGAAAGATGAATATGTGAAATTTTATTTCGAATAATTTAAGGAAGTGTCAAAGACAAAATCCCAAGAAAGTGTTTGCTTAGGATAAGTTAAAGATGATAAACCTTTGCCTACTGGGTAATAGACTATATTCTCCCTTCTCCCAATTGTTGGCCAGACCAAAACCTTCACACACATGTGCGCATGCACACACACATGAAGTTGACATGTATCAACGTACTGAAGGGTGGATAATATTCAAGGACACTGTCAGTGTTTGAGAAATTCCTAAGCAGTCAAAGTTGAATCCAAATGGGTAAACTCACTCACCATTGATACCACAGCCCCTGCCTTGGGGAAGGCAGGAAACATGTATGTCCTCAGGGAGCTCCAACAAAGACACCCCAGGCCAAAGTAAAGGGTGACTTAGGGGACGCACAGGACAGGAAAGTTACATCTTTACATACTTTCAAGGGGATTTTATCTGTCATTTCCTTACTACCCTTAAAATCTTCCTGTTTACTTAGAAGTGATGGCAGTTTCTAAGAATACACTAAAAGAAAAAAATATGCTTTAAAACTGTTGCCACGTGTTCAAACAGAAAAAAAAATTAAACTAACTTGGAGTCCTTTGCAGTCAGTTATCTCCTACTGAAGAGCATGGTTCTGGCATGTGCCTGGCAAGTATGCTCCAACAGAATATACCCAGCCAGGACGGTTATCCCTGGACCCAGAGAGGTCCCTTGCACAGTGACTCAAAAAAAAAAAAAAAATGTCAGCAGGTCCCAACTTGGCATGGCAGAGCCCTAGGGCAAAGAGCTGACATTACAAGCACATTAGTTCCAGACTTGAGCACCTGCAAGCAAGGGCATGGGGCCTGGCAGAGATGCTAACAAGTCAGATTCCAAAAAACCTGACAGACTGGAAAAGCAATCACAGATGAGTATGACCAGGTGACAATAAATTGACCACTTAACCTCACCTGATTGTACTTCTCTGGTGACCAGACTAGCAAGAACTTTAGCCATGTAGCTCACCTTCCTCTGAGCTCTAATTAAAGTTTACTAAGAACTTTATCATCTGCCCAGACAACTACCATGGAGACGCAGAAGGGGTCACTCATGCTGCTGCTGTTAATATTTTGTTGCTGTTAGCATTATTCCTGAGTCAGAGCACAGTTGGCACAGAGGGTTCTGATAGTGTTATGTTTGTGGGGCAGAGAGTCTTCATTTTACTCTGCCCTCCTTCCCTACTTCAGTGGTTCAGGCAACGGGTGCGCCATGACACCTGTGCCCCGGGAATGGTAGCTGTGCACCAAGACATCCATTGCCTCCCCAGCCTCCTCCCAGCAGAGGAAACAGGTGTCACCAGAACAGTCAACAGCAAGGTGGAGCTGTCACCGCGCCACCCCAAGGTGTTCATGCGCATGTCAAACCCATACTTCATTCATAGGCTTTTTCTCATTCAATGACTTAAGACTCTGAGTGCTGAATAATACAACTGACTAGGGAGTGGAGCAGGGGGTTTAACTTTGTAATCCATTTAATTCACAGTCTAAAAGACACACCCACCTGCCCCTACTCAGACTCAAACACCTCATCATTGTTTTATTCCACTAGCCAGCTTGGGAGTGAAGATTACAAAGAGTCAAACTTTGACCTATTCAATTCTCAAACATAAGCCAAAATATTTATTGTTCAACACAAAAGCTTTGAATTTGAAGAAAATGTAGAGGTCTATCAAGTCTAAATTTCTACACAACATGCAAAAATCTTGATAACACTACTAACATGCTCATGGACCTCATATCTGAATATCTCAAGTCAGCAGATAGATTTATTTACCCTGAAGCTAATGAGATGTTCATTTCAGTGCCTCGCGCTGGCAAGCACCTCTTCTAAGCCCTATGCTTAATTTTTGGATCTATAAATTATATTTCTTAGAGTCCCTTAAACATTTCAGCTTCTGACCCTATAAAAGCTGGAGGAAGGGACAGCAATATCATTCCAAAGAGCAATGCAAAATACTTTCTCTCAAAGAAGTTAAATCTGCCTCTATACAGGTATGCTCAATTGTCAGAAACTTGGTTTTGGTAGCAGTGATTTTTTTTTTATGAGATTGAGTGATGCATTGAGTGGGTAATTTAGAGGGCTATCTGAAAGTCTTATATTTAGATTTTAAATCAGTGGCTCTCATTTGCCCCACTTACTTTACCTAAGCCAATCCCTCTTCGCGGAAGTTCTCACCTCCTTTCCTGATTACCTCCCACTTTGCTTTCAGCTCTCAAGTCATAGGCCCTCAAGAACTCAGGAATGTCTTCCTTAACTTTCTGGACAAGGTCAAATCCCCTATACAGTGTCATCACGTCTCACTTCTCAGTGGCACATGTCACACTGTATTCTTATTGGTACTTCCATGCTTATTAGATTTCTCTCTGATCCTAACAAACTGCAAAGTGGGTAAGGTTCATGCATCACCTCCTTTCTTCTCACCTCTGCAACCCACAGCTCAGCACAGAGCCTGACACACAGCACACACATAGTACACATCTACAGACAGAATCAAGTGTGTACAACACAGGTTAATAGTTCCTGGGGAGAAAGGGCCCTCTAGATTTCGGTTATGCACAAATTCAGTAAGAACTGAAAAGCCAGTGTGATGAGGAATTATGTTTTATTTCATTATAAAATACACTTTCTGATAATTATTACTGTCCAACAGTGAAACGGGGAAAGGAAGAAGGTCACTCTAAAGTACATGTTCACTACCAGATATTGAATCGAGACATTATATAAAGCATTAGATCTGGACTAAAATCAACCAGAAATCTTGTAAGGCAACAGACATTGACACAGTCACAGCTAGTGGCACTTATGATGATCTTCCTGCTTGTTGATAAGGTGCTATGTGTTTTTTTTTTTTTTTTTTTGAGAGATAGAGAGAGTGTGAGAGAAAGAGAGAAAGAATCAACTTCATTTATTTTTCATCTGCTTTTTATTTTTCTGACCCTTAGTTGTGTATGTGATCCTGGGGTTTGAACCCAGGTCCTTGCGCATACCAGGCAAGTGCTCTACCACTGAGCTACTGCTCCAGTCCCAAGATGCTATGTTTAACGATGAAGACATGAAATAAACTAAAGAGTTTCTGTAGAAATTTATGTTCAATGCCAATACATAAGAATAAGTAAAGGCAAGTAAATAACAACACAGGAAGGGGGACCCCAAACAGAGCCTACAGTCTTACTCAGTAGAGAACAGAAAGATCAGAGTTCAGAGAAGCTAAGGTGGGCAAGATTTGTAGATTGGATACCAGAGATGAGGGAGCTGACAGAGGGATGGAGCCCTGGAAATCCACAGAAAGGTCATTCAAGTCTTTGCATACTGTTGTGCCTGAGAAGGAGAAGAAATCGCCCTAGGCTAGAGAAAGAACATGAGAATCACTGGGTAGAAAAATGCCTGGAACTGATATAAGACTGGGAATAGTCCACGGTCATTCCAGCCAAAGTAGGAAACCATCCAGTAGATGAGCCACTGGCAAACCCTGCCTCACAAGCCAAATCTTTTGTTTTTTTGTTTGTTTTTCCTATAAAGAAAGAGGGGCCAGGAGAGAAAGAGAGAATTAGTTTTATTTAGTTTCTCCTGTGGCTTTCGTTGCTCTGACACTTTGCTGTGTACTTAGTGCTGGGGCTCAAACCTACGTCATTGTGCATGCCAGGCAAGTGCCACAACCACTGAGCCACTGCTCCAGCCCCCGCAGACTGTTCTTGAACAGGTCACAGATAAGAATGATTTGTATATTTTTGAAGGATTCTAAAAACAAAGAAACATATACAATAGAAACTATATGTAGTCTGTAAATCCTAGGCTATTTACTATATGATTCCTTACCAAAATTTTTTTTAAAAAAGATACACACACACACACTCACATATAGTCAAGCCATGAAATAATCTCCAGAAAGTTATCAGCTTAGTAATGGAGATAATCATAAGATAAAGGCTGCCCTGAACCCACCCTAACAAATTTAAAGTTGATCCTAAAAGAGATCCAATAATTCCTCATAGCTTAGCTTGTATTGGAAGTAATCCTAACACTATTTAATGAAACACAACAAATTCACTACCCTAAGACACAAGATTTATACTGATCCTTCAATTAAAAATTTCCAGTCTTGGGGTGGGAGCGGTGGTTCAGCGGTTACAGCACTTGCCCAGCATGCACGCGGGGAGAGATTCTTCAAACCCCAGCACCATGTACACAATGAAGTGTTGGAGCAATGAAAGCCACATGAAAAACTAAATAAAATTGATTCTCTTTCTCTCTTTCTCTCTGACTGATTCTCTCCCTCTCTCTTTCAAAAAAAAAAATCCAGTCTTGCAAAGAATAGGCAAACATTATCCTGCATTATCTTTTTTGAATGTGTGTAACTACCCCAAAAGTAAGTAGCTTCAAACAATAATGATTTATTTTGTCTGGTTTCTCTAAGTCAAGCATTGTTCAGGACACAGTGGGCAATGCTTCTTTCTGCTTTATGGTATTTGAGGACTAAGCTAGAAGACTTGAAGTGTGAACTAGAATTATCTAAAGTCTATTCATCTACCAGTTTGGCAGTGAATGCTGGCTATTGGCCACCTTCTGTGAGAAAAGCATTAACAGGGCAGTTCTTGCATTTGTCCAAAAGAATCTGGAACTGTGATTGACCCTTGGCCAACCTTGGGGATCTGGCTCTTGGATGTCAGAAGCTGATGGTTTCATGTGCAGCTATAGCAATGGGATCCGCCATACTAATTTGTCAGGTTGCTTTGC
The DNA here is from genome assembly GCA_004027875.1 of Aplodontia rufa. Classification (NCBI taxonomy): domain Eukaryota; kingdom Metazoa; phylum Chordata; class Mammalia; order Rodentia; family Aplodontiidae; genus Aplodontia; species Aplodontia rufa. Next base: position 10,854 of record PVKS010007850.1, on the reverse strand, counting down.
ACAAGTATCAAGACTAATGACATGCACTAGTTTTCACACTTAGGGTCTTTAGTTTCTTTTGGTGGCTGGTTGCTTAGCAAGATATACTTATGTGTCAGCACACCAAAAAGCCTTGGACACTGAGAATCCAACAGGATTTCTTGGGTTGTGGCGTTTTACACATGTTCTTATAATTTGCTGCTAAGAGATTGCCCATACTGTGTAGCCTCTGGTGAAGGACTTTAAGGTCCATACTGAACCTCCCTAGACACTGCCTAGTGCATATAAACTACCTTTAAGTTTTGTGAGTGCTTCTAACCATCATCAAATTTGGGGTGGTCTTGGGATTCTCCAAACATCATGCAAGGACTGATCAAAAGAAAGTTAGATGTGTAAATTGTCTATTGCTGTATGACACATTCCCCAAGATATAGCATAACAACAAACGTTTATTATCCCATCTTTTCTGAGTCAGGGATCCAGTGGCTTAGCTGGGTGTATCTGACCCAGGGTATGTCACCAGCTAGGCACCAGGCATGGCTGGGTCTGGAGGCTCTGCATCCAAGGCCACCCACATCGGAGCTGGCAGGAAGGTGCACCTGCTTGTCACCTGGGCTCTCCACAGGGCTGCTTGTGAGGTGATCACCTGACAGGAAGTGATTTGAAGAATAAGAGAAAGAGAGCACCTGTGACAGAAGTCAGTCTTTTATAACCTTATCTCAGAAATTAAATAACATCACTTTTTCCACAATTTATTGGTCACACAGTCCAACTTTGGTACAATATGAGATCGACTACACAAGAATAGTAGGAAGTAGGAATGGCTGGGGATTGTTTGGGGGGCTCCCACACCAGAGTAGCTATATTAACATCAAAAAGACTCCAGAAGAAAGAACATTATCAGAGATAATGAGGGTTTCAGAACAACAAAGTGTCAATTCCTTAACAGAACTAGAAGTCCTAAATGCAAAGTTTCATGCCTAAGAAGTAGAGGTTTATAACAGCACACTTTCTGTGGTAGGTATTTAGCATATTTTGAGGTCCTCATCAACAGCAGGAGAATTAAAACATCAACACTTTTTCATTTTAGGGAATAATTATCCATTCATCTATAACAGTCAAAGTTCATTTATAAGGAGAGTTTGTCAGTAGTTTTGCTTTAAGTAGAAGCACAGTAGGGAAAGCACTTAAATGTTAAGAGAGGGCCTGGAGGTTGTGAGAAATGTTCACCCCGCAGGGCATGCCGGAAATCACAACCACAAACCAGAAATAAGGTCAAGGCAGCACAGGGTGACGTCAAGGTGATGTCCGGTTTTAATGACTGACAGAACAGCAAAATTTGACATTAGTGATGTCTGGGAGAAGGGGAGAAGACACTGGGCCTCTGGTCAAGCGGGACATGCTCACTGCAAAGCTGCCTGTCCTGTTCACCACTGACACCCAGGTGTCAGCATAGATGGACTCATGTAGGTTAGTGTTGTAAAATATGTATTTCTTTATAGGGAAAAAAAGTCCATAAAATTACTTTAAAGATATTTTTTGAATAAAGATCCCAGAATACAGACTTTTATGTTTTAAGATTAGGTTATCTGATCTCGTTCTAATTTCTAACTGTTTGTGATAAAAAAGACAAGAAAGATCTGGAAAGAAATCAAAACAGCAAATTTCAGATTTATCCTGGCATTCAAGACTCTCCATGATCTGACTCCTACTCCCTTTTCTAGATTTATCTAGCAGTTGTACCTTCTGGAAATCTGTCACTCTAGTCAAATTGATGAAGTGCTTTTTTTATTTTCCTGATACAACCTGTGCATTTATCTTCACTTGTAAATACATCTGAAATCAAGATGATTTATAGTCCAGCATGTGAATTTGCTGAAAGGTAGCCCTCCTTTAAGTATGTTCTATTTTTTCTTGCCTCCAAGATTGGGTAAAGGACCTTTATTTTCCTCCTTGTTGTACATTAATTGAAATCCAACAAATCTTTCCAGGTTGATTCAAATCCAAAATCTAAAAAGCATTCCTGATCAGCCCTTTTAAAAGGGCCTAATTTACTTTGACTTAAAACAATATCAAAATCTATGTTCATCTATTCTGCACTATTTCAAGTTGTTGTTACGTCCTAGTCTCATTTATCTTTCGGTATCATAATAAACACCTGAAGGGCAGAACTCTCGCTCTTTGCAAGTTTACGTTTTCCACAGCAATCTGCACATAGTTTCTTCATTTTGATAATCACTAAATGACTTGAGTGAACAAATGAATAAAGTAATGACTACGCACAATCATGCTTACAGATTACAATTTGCTACAAAAGAAAGAGAAGATAGCATCTGTAACATTCTGAGGTAGCCATGATACATCGTCAAATCAAACTACAAAACAACGTGTTTAGAATTATTTTATTTTCACCAGGCATGGTGGCACATGCCTGTAATCCCAGCAGCTCAGGAGGCTGAGACAGGAGGATCACAAATTCAAAGCCAGCCTCAGCAACTTAGTGAGGCCCTAAACAACTTAGTGAGACCCTGTCTCAAAATTAAAAATAAAAAGAACTGGGGATGCTGCTCAGTGGTTAAGCGCCTCTGGGTTCAGTCCCTAGTACAAAAAAACAAAATACATATATATTTTTTTTTTCACTAAATGGGCACCATTTCCTCCCTAACACATAAGATGTGAATATTTATCATTTGGAAGAACACAGTCCTCATGGTTAATATTGAATATCTCTGCAAGGAGGAACTAAGGTGATGAGATGAAAGCTCATAGCAAATCTTCCCTCTTTACTTATTACTTCACACACATCCATGTGTACATGCATATACACATCTATGATATTTGGCTTTGAATTTTGAAAACATGTAACAAATACATGAATTAGTTTTGCAATGAAAATTAAAGAAAAATGAAAAAAAGGGAGGGTTGGCTAACTTTCAGGAATGTAGCTTTATGACCAAGGGAAAAGAGAAAGCCCAAAATTGACTATATAGAGGAATGTGAATTATGAGATCTGACAATTAAGGAGATTAATTCAGAAAACTATAGAACAAAATAGTTTTCTGAATCTAGATGTGAAAGATTCAAGGGCTTATATATTGATGGATTTAAAATTTGCTATCACACAAAATAAAGTGGAAATCTCAGGGTAGGGGGTCAGAATAGGAAAGTTAGCTGTCTTAACAAAAAAAGACTTTGTGGGGCTGGTGCGATGGCTCACTGGTTATGGCGCTTGCCTGGCATGCACAAGTACACGAGTTTGAACCCCAGTACCACATACGCAATGAAGTCTCAGAGCAATGAAGACCTCAAGAAAAACTAAATAAAAATTGTTTCTCTCTTTCTCACTGTCCCCCTCTCTTTAAAAAAAAACAAAAAAAAACTTTGTCTTATATTAAAGTGTAACTGAAGCAAGAGTCTTATTCAAAAGACACCTCTGAAATGCATTTTTCTGATAAGAGTTGTGTGTTAGTCAGCTTCCTGTCAAATATTGTTTAGGTCAAATACTTGAACTAAACAACTTATTTAGAGTAAAGGTTGATTTGGGCTCACAGTGTTGGAGATTTCCATCCTTGATCCTTGATCCACTGGATTCATTACTTTGGGGCCTGTAACAAGCTAATATATCATGGCAGGGAGTACACTGCAAATCTAAACCAATTACTTCATGGCCAGGAAGTGAAAGAGAGAGAGAGGAAGGGACCAGGGTCCCCCTATTTTCTTCAAGGGTATGCCTCCAGTAGCCAAAAGAGCTTCTCTAAGCCCCATTCTTTTTTTTTTTTTTTTTTTTAAGAGAGAAGGACAGTGAGAGAGAGAGAGAGAGAGAGAATCAATTTTTATTGAGTTTTTCACATGGCTTTCGTTGCTCTGACACTTAGTTGTGTACATGGGTGCTGGGGTTTGAACCCGTGTACTTGCGCATCCCAGGCAAGCGCCGTAACTGCCGAGCCACTGCTCCAGCCCCACTAAGCCCCATTCTTAAAGGTGCCACCCCTACCATGAGCACTAACCTGGGACCAAGCCTCTACTACATGAGTCTTTGGGGGTCATTCCAGATTCACAAAACAGCAAGAGGCCTCATTAGAGGTGTAACAGTGGGAAGAAATTGGTCACTTCCGTGTGATACATTGACACCACTGATGTTAACTACACACACTAGATAAATGAGATATTTGTATCCTTATCATTAGTAGAACAGTTCAATGGTTTCCCACCCTTTCTTCCTTCCCCTATCCACGTAGCTAGAACTATGCTAAGTGTTTTGCATTTTTTTTATTTGCACCTCCCAATAACCTTGTGATACAATTTTTCCCACTTCACAGAGATAAACTAAGGCTATTAAGCAAGTAGAGGAGTCAGGATTTGAACTCAGGAACGATGCCAAATCCTTTTCTCTCTCTCTCTCTCTCTCTCTCTTTACAACTATGTCTGTTGCACAATCATACTATCAAATTCAGTAAGCAGGAGGCCATTCAGTACTTGGTGTTCCTAAATAACAAACTGCAACCTAATTTAGTATGTAAACAAACCAAAACCTAACTTAGGAGTATAACAAACAGATGAGTCTCAGCCAATCATAGGCAGTTAACTCATCACACCATGCCCAAATAAGGCAGATGACTAGCTGGAGCCAATCAGATGCTATCTCTACCCAGCCTTTCTGCCCAGCCTTTAAATGCTCACTGCTCACACTCCAGGACAGAGCTGTGTGAACCTTTTCTGATTGTGAGTGCTACCTGCTTTATGAATCATTCTTTGTTCAAATGAACTTTGTTAAATTTATCTAAAGTTTTTTATTTGAACCATCCCTATTATTGCTGGACACCTCATATGTACATTTTTCCCAATTCTTATCCTATCATTGTGTGGAAGTTTGTCCATATTTGTGTCAACATTATTTAAGAATCACCATCACACTATATCTCAGGTTGATTTTTCCATCTATTTAAAGCATAAAGTATATTCTCCTGAAAGGAGGTTCTCTCAAGTCTATTTTCACTTTACTAGTTTGTTGTAGATCCACTAATTCTTGATCCATCTATTTTCTTTTCTGGACAGTACATTTTTTTACCTTTATCCAAAGTTGTATAGATTCACAATCCCTTTTCCCTCAATCTGAAGCCCAAAGAGACTTTGATAAATGCAAAACTTCATAATTCATTTGGCTTCAAAGGCTGACAAGTCCCATAACTCTCATTTGGCAACAGAATCTGCCCTGAACTGACCGTAGGCTATTGTTAATCTTTGAAAGTCACAATTATTGTGAATGTTCACCTGTTTCACTACAGCAAAATCAATTTGTTTCATTATAGGGTGCTGCCCAGCTTCCACTGTTGTCTTATGTGTGGTGTGGTATATTAATCTTATTCCCTTGTCAGGATCCAAAAAGTTCTAAATTAAAAAATACTTCTGGACCCTGAAAGGTTCACAAAAGTGATTTCTTCACTTTTATTCTCCCCCCTCCCCCCGCCCGACCCCCGCCCGCCCTTATTTCAAAGTCAATATTTGCTTTCCCAAGTTTCATATTTTGATTTGGGGAATGTCTATGGCCATTTGATGTAAGTGCTTTCTGACTTTAGCAAGTTCAGTGTTATAGTGGAGGCACAACCCTTTTTAAAAACTTTATTCTCATGACACAAATCATTAAACAATACCTTCCCCTGCTGATTGTTCCACTGTTCATTGATGGTGAACCACTAAAGCATTTTCCCCTTCCAAGAGATAACTCTTCTAATTTTTTTTAAGCTCCGGAAATATGTAAATGTGGAAGACTTCTTTTCAGGCCACTGGTTATTTTTACTTGATCAATCTTTTTTTTTAATCTATATTTTATAATCTTTCATGAGATTCCAATAACTGTGAAGTGGTTAAAGTCAAAATGATCCAGATGATTAAACTTCTGACTGACCTGAGCTTTTCCTCAGTCTAAATTTTCTGGATATTTATGGACACCCACAGGGCTTATTTTCCTGTTCCTCTGTCACATGACTTTCTAGTATTCTGGCATGATCTCAGAACTCTAGGTGCTAAACCATAGCATCTGAGCAGACCTTAAATCTGGCACTTCTGACGTTTAAAAACTGCCACAGAATTATCATTCATTAAATGAAATTTTCCATGTCTGAATCATTAAGCTTAATTCAAGGAGCCAAGGAAAGAGTCCCAAATGAAGAGGAAGGAAGAGTTCCCCAGCTTTAAGATGCTTTTTTGTTTTTCTGTGGTTAAACCAGTTGCTATGACAGTAGACACACTCTGAGAACATGTACCTAAGTGCTTAAAATAACCAAAGAGTACTTTTCCCTTATGAATCAGATTCTGCAAGGAATTTCTAACTCATTTGTATGAGCATTGTTTCTGCATTCATAACTAGACTTACATACTAGGGTTGATAATATTGTATTGCTTAGAGTTTTTAAGTTTTAGCAGAGAAAAAAGCAGAAAGGAAATTCCTTGATGTTTAACACATGCAGGTAGATGTGCCTGTTAATTAGTTCAAGTTGAATAATTTGGAAGTTCACATTTTAAAAACATTTACTAATCCTTATAATATTGGTATGGCAAAAATTAGTGCAATTATGATTATTTTATGTGTGGGGGGGTAATTAAAATAACTACGTCCTCTTTCTAGTTTAGGATAATATTTTTATTCAGAAATAAAACTGAAGACCTCATACTCTTAGCACCTGCATGGCTGCTATATGAAATGGCTGCTTTTCTCTAGGTACCAAGCTATTCTGAGTGATTCTCATGGTTTCCACTTTGTCCTTAGAGAGTGCTTTTTGGGCAGACAATGGGGTTGACCACATACAGAATGCAGAGGAAGGCAAAAGTTCCTTTAGAAATGGAGCAGGGGACCATTCCAGTGGAGCTTCTTGTGGGTTACGCCCAGCTCTGTGAGTTACCATCTTTGTTGGCAAACAGCCCCATCATCAGTTCCTTTAGCCACACTTGCCCAACTAGTCCAGGTTGCCCTTGCACTTGAATCCTTCTTCACAGCTTTCCTCATCCCCTATTCCTATGCACATCTTTATGCCAAAAGCAATAAATGGCCTGCCAGGCATGAAGTGCAAGGTGCTATTATCAAAAGGGGACCAAAGCTAGGAAACTTCATTCGTCTCTGTCAGGTACCAGGGCTAATTCACAAAGCAGTAGTGCCAGATTCACCCAGGGATGATGGTCCTCAAAGGGTAGCTGGAGAGTGCAAAACAACACCCTTAAACTTTAAACAGTATGCTATAGTTAGAGAATTCTGAAAATGAAAAGCAGGCTATGAATTTCTGTTTCTTGTCTCCTGGTTTAAACATCAGTATATCTTGTTTATGTGCTAAGCACGTATTTTGCTAACTGGGAATTTCATTCAAGTTCTTTCACTCCATAAAATGTATTTATTTATTTATAATTATAACCTCTTGTTTCTGTAAATATAGCTATAAGAGTACAGGAAACCTGTTATCACTGGTTACCTATCGAGCCAGCAAGGGGCTTACTTAGCTTGCAGAAAAATTGTTAAACACTCCAGGGTTGGCCCTGCCCTCAGGGAGCTTCCATTCTGAGAACCTGAGATGAACCCAGGAGCAAAGTCTTTATAAACAAGTCACTTATGTAATGCTGCTTCAGTTTGGCATTTGTTGAAAAAAAAAATAAGGACATTACATATTCAGATCAAGTATCAAAATGAAATCCTATAATAAGCTTTGGCATAGTACCAAATCTGAATTATGGAAGATAAATGTTCTTGGCATTATATTGGAGTTTTTTGGAAGAGAACTGCTATAAAAGAAGACTCCAAGTAGTATGTAAAATAATGCTAAAATCACTGGTTGAAAAATTGAAACATTTTTAAATCAGTAATAAAAAAATTAATTATCCCTTCTCCATATCTTTGGATGGAATTTTGCCAAAGATATATGTTAAGTAATTAGTCATTTTAGTCAAAATGACTGCACTAGTTGCTCATTTATGCAACAATTGTGTATGTGTTGCAAGGAAGAATTACGTTCTGTCTGGCTGACTAAAGGCTGGTAGTCCTTGATTCTTGCCCTCACTTCCTGGGAGCAGATGCTACTGATTCTTCCACTTTTAGGCCAGCCGACACTCCCACTGTCTCTGAGATGATGTCATAGCCTCACCTCATGAACCTCCACTTGACCAACTTCTCTATCAAGAGAAGGTTTCTTACTAGGTTTCTTTCTTTTTTTATTTTTTTTTTAAGAGAGAGAGAGAGAATCAGTTTTATTTACTTTGTCATCTGGCTTTTGTTATTCCGACACTTAATTGTATATGTGGTGCTGGTGTTTGAACCTGGGTCCTTACACATTCCAGTCAAGTGCTGTACCACTGGGATACCTCTCCAGCCCCATTACTAGGTTTCTTTTGACCACGTAGGCCCATTTATTGTTCTCCACTCAGAAGTTATTACTATACAACACACTTACATGACTCCAATACATATAACTGTTTTGTCCCTGGCCTGTACCCTGCACCCTGCCAAGGAACTGTTCCCTAATTTAAGAAATTAGATCCACTAAACAATCTGGCTCTGCTTTCAATGCTCCTCTGGACATGGGTTAAATATCTTTGCAAATACAGTTGTCAAGAAATTGTGTTAGGGACCTGGACTGAGAATTGGTATCATGATCTGCAGCTGCAGCCCTGTGCCTTCAGACCAATCTCTGCAGGGTCAAACAGTTCATATCCAATCAAGAGTCCACCAGTCTTCTAGCTCCTAAATGAGATTGAGAAAGACAAATAGTTTTGGAAAATTTCCTGGACACTACTCTTGAATAACAACATTAGTCCCTTTTAATTATTTATAACAAATGGATACAAATCTAAATGAATCTCAAACTAGTAAGGTAAGCGTCTCAAGTTTGCTGGAAAGAGCTCCAGCTACAGAGTTACTAGGAGATACTGGATCAGAGGCTGAAAACCATCTTAAGCCAATGAGCAAACCAGGCCAGCAGAACCATCATATCCATGCAGAGAAGTAAACAGACTCTCAGGATGATAAAGATCTGGACTCCCTTCATTGTAACCTCCTCAGAGTTCAGCAGCCAAACAGGTCTGCGTGAACAGCTCATGACAGTGGCAAAAAAATAATTTTTGCCACAATCCATATTGATTTATCTTGTAGCATTTCCTTCTGATTTGTTATTGCCTATATGTTTGCAAGACCCCCATCCTACCAGTTTCCACTCAGGAGCTATGATCCTCTCAATTGTAATCAATTGTTCTGAACATTATTTCAAATCCAAATTATTTACTCTAACAAAAATTTCAAGATTTTCATGACATTTAATCTAGCACAATAAACAATAGTAGAGTTTCATAAATGGGTACCGAGAATAACCCGCAGTTAGCAAAGTCAATCACTTTCTACTGCAAGCGCCATCACCAGAGAGCACAGAGCACAAAGGCCTGAGCAAATCAACCACCAGCATCAGTTTTTGTATTCCCTTCTGATTTTTCTCCATGCACATGTAATTTACACACACATGGCACTAATATCTATAAACTAAAAGCAATCTAAGCATCAAATATTTGGAACTTTTTAATTTCTACTATACTATAGCCAATTGCTGAAATATTACTGCATCTATTCCAATAATCCTTACAAATTTTATGTAATATATGACAAATACGAAGTCTGATTGTCGATTTTCAGAATGTAGTCTTTTTTAATTTTTTTCAGAATGTAGTCTTAAGGTTCACATATAAGAGGAAGTCATCTTAGGTCAGGAAATATATGGTCAGAGATAATTCATTTTTAAACTCTTTATCAGATATCCCATTACACCCCTAGCTCTTTTCTGTACCCACCCCAATTTTATATTAGCCAATCATGCAGATTGTACCCCTGAGCTCCTCCAATCAGAGTGAAGGGTAGGATTGGTTCAGGTTGGAGATATAAGGAGGCAGACTGCCGGCTTAAGTGTGCTTGCTCATCAGATCCCCTTTGTGAGTACACCCTTCTATAGAAGTAAAGTCTGTCTTGCCCACCCACTTCTGGGCACGTGTTTGATTTTCTTACAGCACCTCAGGATTTTTAATAATTTTATTCCAAACAAATAGTATGTAGAAATTATGTGCATTTAAAATTAAATCAAAATGGATCAAAGACCTGGATATTAAACCAACAACTTTAAACTTACTAGAAAAAGAAGTAGGGTCATCATTACACCATATAGGAGTCGGCAGCTACTTCCTTAGCAAAACTCCCATGGCTCATGCTGTAAGATTAAGAATAAATGAATGGGATGCAATTAAACTAAAAAGCTTTTGCACAGCTAAAGATCTAGTCAAGAGCATCAAAAGAGAACCTACAGAATGGGAGAAAATCTTTGCCTGCTACACCTCGGACAGAGGGCTAATATCCAGAATATACAGGGCACTAAAGAAACTAAACTCCAAACACACAAATAATCCAATCAACAAATGGGCTAAAGATCTCAAAAGGAACTGCTTTCTCTCCAGTGGAAGTCCAGAAAGCCCATAAATATATGATAAAATGCTCCACATCATTAGCTATAAGGTAAATGCAAATCAAAACTTCAATGAGATACCACCTCACTCCTCTTACAGTGGCAAAAATGAAAAATTCAAACAACAACAGATGCTGGAGGGGCTGTGGGAAAAGAGGAACACTGTTACATTGTTGGTGGGACTGCAAACTGGTTCAGCCACTATGGAAAGCAGTGTGGAGAATCCTCAAAAAATTAAGGATGGAACCACCTTATGACCCAGCTATCCCACTCCTGGGGATTTTCCCAAAAGAATTAGAATCAGCGTATTATAGTGATGTGGCTTCCTTAATGTTTATAGCAGTGCAATTTACTATAGCTAGACTATGGAACCAACCCAGATGCCCCTCACTCGACG